>CAUYSK010024157.1:0-71189 GCA_963575035.1 Avahi laniger
ATTTAGTGAATAGGGATTCTTTTTCCCAGTGTATGTTTTGTCTGCTTTGTCAAAGATTGGTTGGCTAGGTGAGGATGGTTTTATATCTGGGTTCTCAGTTCTGTTGCACTGATCAATGGCTCTGTTTTTGTGCCAGTACCAAGCTGATTTAATTACTACAGCCTTGTAATAAAGTTTGAAGTCTGGTAAATTGATACTTCCCATTTTGTTTTTATTGCCTAAAAACCTTAATTTTTGAAAGAATATAAAATCCAGAAAAGTACAGAGAACAAATGACTTTATTTATTGCTAAATTTGAAGAGTCTGGCTTCCAGGTCAAAATCCGATGTCTGATATTTCAGGCATGACTGTGGGCAGTTGTGAGGGTTGGCTTGGCAGGCCGGGGGAAGCTGCCTTCCCTACAGACTTGGCCTGCAGCCAGCTAGTGCTCTGCGGGTGATGCAAAAGGAGTCAGCCACCTCCCACGCTGCCAGCCAGGCTCACCTGCCTTCCGCACCTCTGCATTCCTCATTCTGCAGCTCCATCTGGAGGCCTCCTGGCCCACGGCCTTGAGGGGGCACTTCGCTTCACCCCCTCTCAGTGCTGTCCCCCTTTCTGCTCTTCTTCCTCTCTTTCCTGTAGGCCCCCGGGGCCAAAAAAAGGCGGAGTCTCTTGTTCCGGGCTCCTCAGCAATGAGATGATCTCCCCACTCCTTTCCATTTGCGCTCCATCTACCTGAATCTCTCCAGGTGCCATGCAGTTGGAGAAATGCCTCTTCCTTAAGTTGTTGCAGCCGGCGGTGAAAAGGCTTGATTGTTACTTTCAGTTTGTACTGTTGACCGAATAGACCACCTGGACACTTGATTGCTCCACGTAGTTAATAGTTTATGTTTCCTTTTTTTTTTTTAAATAAAGAAAGAGGCCGGACACTGTGGCTCATGTCTGTAATCCTAGTATTCTGGGAGGCTGAGGCGGGAGGATCGCTTCAGGTCAGGAGTTCAAGACCAGCTTGAGTGAGACCTGGTCTCTGCAAAAAATGGAAAAATTAGCCAGGTGTGGTGGCATATGCTTATAGTCTCAGCTATTCGGGAGGCTGAGGCAGGAGGATCCCTTGAGCCCAGGAGCTAGAGGTTGCTGTGAGCTAGGCTGATGCCACTGCACTCTAGCTAGGGCGACAGAGCAGACCCTGTCTCAAACAAAAACAAAACCAAAAACAAAACAAACAACCCCCCAAAAACCAAGCCAATAAATAAAATAAATAAAAAAAATTAATAAAGAAAACAAAATATCTTGGATGGAACTGAAATCTCATTTATTATTTTCTCCAGTTTCATTCTTTTTCCTCCCTCCCCAGGGACCAACCGCTATGAATTTATTATAATATATATCATTTCTGTGCACACACATATGCTCACATAAACGTAATACGTGTTTTTAAAACAATATACATATATGTGCATTTGTATATTTGTACATATATGTACATATATACACATACATAATTTTAACAATATTTTTACTCAGAAAAGTAAAGAAATTTACATTAATAAACTATTTAGCAAAGCATTTATTTCTTTTCTTCAAACCAAGGTATCATAATTCATAATTCATATTCTCAAGAGGATGCTAAAAATGTCCATGTTATATTATGACTTAATCCATTAGTACAGTATGTCAGTATGGGTAAGTCCACAAAGAGAACAAACGATTGTTGTAATACTGTGAACAGAAGAGTTAACCCCATAGATGGCTTGGAGAGTCTCTGTGATCTCATACTTTCCAACTGTCCTTGAGACTCCACTCTCCACCAATGCCAAATTTCTCTAAGGTGTCAAACATTTGGTAGTTTTTTCTATATGTGCATTCTGTTGCCTTGCCTACAATGCTTTCCTCTGTACATGTTTCATCTGGAAAACTTCTATTTATGCCTTTGGATTTTAGCCCAGGCATTCTATTGCAATTGTCTAAATAACATCTTAAAGGTTTGGAGGTGTGAAATATCAATTTAATTTTTTATGTAAGTGAAGTTCACTCAATAACCAGAAAACAGAAATGTATCTTTACATTTGTAGCACAATTTTGAAATTAAACTTAGCAAGAAAGACTGAAAGCAGTAGAATTAGCCTCTTACCCTTTCCTGAGTAGGTACTCAGGATAGTAGAGAAAGCTCTGTTAGGAAATCTATTATACATTGATTGCTTAAAAGATTTGCAGCACCCCCATGGGGAAGCTGAGACATCATTTCATAGAAGAGGAAAGTGAAACTTAAAACTGTTAAGGACAGACATCAGTGTGAAATCAGTATTTCAAGTACCTCTCCTAGAAAACCAATAAAAAGCAACGTGGAGATTAAAAAACAAGAATGTAAACTCTTAAAAAAAAAAAAGGAGATAGGTGAAATACAAAACCACAAAATAGGTGGAAAAGGGTCCCAGCAAGGTGGAGATTGGGAGGGAATGGTAAAGGCAGAGTCCCCCAGGAGCCACAGGGGAGAGACAGACTCAAAAGAGTGAATGGACTCTCAGGTTGGTGGTGCAAACTGTGAGTCTGTGATACCAGAGAGGCAGAGATGAAGCAAATATGACATGCAGAAACCATAGATATTGAAAGCTGTCATTCATTTGACACGGGGATGCAGAAACTGTGCCGTGGGGACATCTGCAGAGCTACCTAGTTCCTTTTTCTGGGGTGTAGCAAAAGCTGAACTGTACAGGACACTTTGTCTGGGAACGACTTCCTTGTTGTTTTTCTCAAGAACATGCCTTGGCCTTGCACGCAAGTCCAGGGCGCCCTAACCCTGCAAACAGGAGGGGCTAGAGAGTTTAGATGCAAACATCTGCTCGCTGGAGATGAAACAACAAGGAACAGGGACGTGTTGAGTCGGGACAGTGTGGGAACAAAGAAATTGCGGTGGGACAGTTGCCAAACAGGCTGTGTTATAAATAAAGAAGCTACAGCAAGAAAATTTGCTGCAGTCATGTACCATCTTTATGTGTGTCTATGTCTCTTTGTCTCTGTGTTCATTCCTCGGCCCCAAGAAACGGGCCAAGGCACTGAACCTTTAATATAAAAATCCCTACGTGATGAGAAATATTTTATAAAGCAAGGTCTAGTACCTTCCACACTCCTTATTTATTGAAAATATCTGATTCTTGAAAGATGTCAAATCAAATCTATCAAAAATATGTCAGGAAAAAAATAGCAGTCAGCATAGTACCTATACAATAGTATCACAAGAAAAAAATAATGGGAAAAGAAAAGCGAATGGCAAATAAGGAAAAAAATTTGCCATGGAGAAGAATTAAAGTTATGACCTATTAAATAGCCACAAATTTTAAAAATTGTATGAAGAAATTGCCTGCATAGAACAAAACACTGAAGGTAGTGATCAGAGATGTTGAGATAAAAGGAGATAAAATGTTTTCTGGAGGAAGTCAGAAAAATGTAGAAGACTAAAATGAAAATATTACAGAAATAAGGGCAACACAATTGGAAACAACCCTTGGAAGAAAACTTATTGTTGAATGAAAGAATACAGAATGTAAAGGACAGAAAGAGGAAAGTCTGGCAAAATGAAATAGAAATAAAGAGTTAAAGACATTAGGGAGAAAATGACTGATATAGAGAAGGGATTGATAGTAGTTATATTTTCAGATTCAAGGGCCATATGTTCTGTGGCAAAACTCAATTTTACCATTGTAGTAGGAAAGTAGGCATAAGCAATATGTTGTATTTCAATAAAAATTATTTGCAAAGACAGGTGGTAACCGGCTGATGATGGTGGGCTATGGCCCTTGAGCTGTAGTTTGCTGACACCTGATAGAGAGGACAGGCAAGGGAGGTTTAACATTTAAAATAAAAATAAAAAGTGAAAGTCTCATAACAAGAAACAGAGGTGCACGGATATCCTAAAATACAATTCAAGATAATATTGCAAAATATGAAAGATTACTGGAATCTATGCTTCATAAGGCATATCATGTTCTGGGAAAAATAGAGATGTGTCAAGTGGACAACTATTTTAGAAATTAGATTTCAAAGAAAAAGATCATTAGAAGAGCCAAATTGGAAGGATATCCTAATTTATATTTGAAAAAAAAGTCAAGTTGGCCTCAGGTATTTACATCACAACATTCAAAATCAGGCAAAATGTTTAAAATCCTTATGGAAAGAAAGTGCGGGAAGATTTTTTTAAGCGACGTCAAACTGTCATACCAATGTAAAGTCAAGAAAGATGTGGTTAAACACACAAGTCTTCAGGAAATATTGTTTCTGTAAATATTATTCCTATGTCTTCTTCTCAAAGACACTACTTGAGATTAACTGTCAGCAAATTTAAAGATAAATGGAAACAGTATGAGTAAAGAAAAGAAATATAAATGTTACAAACTCTGATAATATTAATATGATATTACTAATAAGGATTGGTTGGGGAATGTGATAGGTAGTCTAAATTTCTTGATGTTCTTATCTTTTCATTACAAGGAGTCAAAAGGCCTCATTTTAAGTGAATAAATCAAATAGTAGAAGAATACGTATATTTAAAAACACAAAATATACAATGAGAAAAAAATTATAACCAACCAAACTGTTGTGACAGAGAAAAGAGGTGAAGTAGAAAAAGGGGACGTTTTCTCAGTTCATCATTGATCAGAGTGGAGAATTATCAAAATCAGACCAGTATAAGATTCTTGATATTATTATATTATTATTATGAAATAGGAGATTCATAATATTATTGGATCATATAAAGTCACACAGTAACAATCAAAGGAAAAATACAGGTTTTTCAATTATCAGAAGTGCATATACCCAAACAAGCTATTAATAAATAGACCAATAGGCCGGGCGCAGTGGCTCACGTCTGTAATCCTAGCACTCTGGGAGGCCGAGGCGGGTGGATCGCTCAAGGTCAGGAGTTCGAGATCAGCTTGAGCAAGAGCGAGACCCCGTCTCTACTAAAAAAAAAATAGAAAGAAATGATCTGGACAACTAAAAAAAAAAAAAAATATATATATATATATAGAAAAAATTAGCCAGACATGGAGGCACATGCCTGTAGTCCCAGCTACTCGGGAGGCTGAGGCAGTAGGATTACTTGAGCCCAGGAGTTTGAAGTTGCTGTGAGCTAGGCTGACGCCACGGTACTCAGTCTAGTCTGGGCAACAAAGCGAGACTGTGTCTCCAAAAAATAAATAAATAAATAAAAATAAATGGACCAATAGTCTAAGATTAAAAAAATGGAATTATAAAAGCAGAAAGTATTTCACAAAGGAGAACTAAATTCTAGCATAACTATCATACTGATACATGTAAATGGGCTAAACTCAGCCTTTAAGAGAGAAATTTTTAGATAAGATTACCAAGCAAAAATCAACCCTGTATGGCATATTTGAGACATTTCAACACAAAGTGATTTATAAAGTTGAAAATAAAATATAAAAAATGATATACTAGTGGAATGCAAACTAAAAGCAAGAACTGTTATTTTAATATCTAAAGGACATTTTAATAGTATATAAGTTTGATCTTAAGACAAAAGCCCCAAGTAACACAAAAAAATAGCATATTACATGATAGTAGTAAAATTAACAATAAATATAAAACAATTAGGAATAGCTCTACATTAAATTACATTAATCTACAATGAAAACTAGAGTCTTAAAATATTAGTGATTGTGGGGAAAAAACAAAGTAAGAATGAAATTTATAAAAATAAATAAGAACGAAGAATGTATTCCATAGGCATCTATATTCCAACAAATAGGGAATAAACTTTCAAGCATTCGTGAAACATTCACAAACATTATGCAACATTAAATGACAAATAAAATCTAAATAGTATCCCCAGGTAGAAATATAGAAATAACATTCTTTGATTAAAATGCTTTAAACTAATTAAGTACGAAATCGGAAATTAAAAAAAAATTCTTACCACTTGAAAATAAAAAAATTCTTTCTTAATCAACTCATGTAATAAGAGAAATTAAAATAAGATGGCAGAAAAATCTAAAAAAACAAATGCAATAGAATATTACTTATAAAAACTTGTAGTATATGACTTAAGCAGCACACAGAGGAACATTCACAGCCTTAAGCATTCTACTGATAAATAATGAAAGTGAATGAATTAGTCATGTACCTCAAGAAGTTAGATTGGGATTAATAGGGATAAATTTACAAAACATAATGTATTTTAGACAGCAAAATGATAGAATTAATTAAAAATTCTTATTGCTGCTTTGTTGAAAAGAAATGAATCATTACCTACCCCAATCAAGAAAATGGAAAGCACAAATAAACATAAATAGGAAATTATGAGAAAATAACCTTAGAATCAGAGGAAATTAAGAGGGCCATAAGGAAGTAATTTGCTTTGTTAATAAGTTTGAAAAAGTTAGATAAAATGAATATATTTCCAGGAAAAGATAATTTACTAAAATTAACCCTAAATGGATAAAAGGAATCTAAATAGACCAGTTATCTTAGAAGAAATAGA
This sequence comes from Avahi laniger, assembly GCA_963575035.1. Lineage (NCBI taxonomy): Eukaryota > Metazoa > Chordata > Mammalia > Primates > Indriidae > Avahi > Avahi laniger. Next base: position 6,479 of record CAUYSK010024157.1, read on the forward strand.
GAAATTTGTCTAAAAGCTACCTACTTCCCACAAAAAAAACAAGCAAGGATAATAGCAAACAAAACATGCTGAGACACTTTCATACCAAAGCTTTAAAGATTAGGTAAGCCCAACGCTTCAAACACAGAAAAAAAGGACAAGTTTCCAAATTCTTTTGAAGAAGCGAGTGTAATTGATACCTCCATCTAGCAGTAGTTGCTTACAAAAAAGATGAATCTTACTTGGGAATATTGATGCCAAAATACCACACAAAATGTTTAGCAAATAGAATCCAATGGTATATTATACAGCAACAATGACAGGCCTTTTTCAAGAATGCAAGAAAAGTTCAACATTAGGAAATATATTATCAGAATTTATCATATCAATAATATTAATTGTTAAAAATGGTGTAACCCTCTTTACTATTTTTACAAATTCCTGTGGATCTATAATGACTTCAAAGGAAAAAATTTTAAAAAGTGACCATCTGTGCTAGTGCTGTAAAAATAATTGATACAGTTTTTATATTGCTTCCTGAAAAATAATTTTTAAGAAACTGGGAATAGGTGAGTTTTCTTTTTCTGTTTCTTTTTCTTTTTTTCTGTCATCAGCAGTGTTGTTTGTTTGTTTTTAAACCACAAAAAGCTGTACATATTCAATGTAGACAACTTAATAAGTTTGGAGATATGCATATATCCATGAAACCATCAGCACAATCTATGCCCATAAACATATCCTTCATCTCCAAAGTTTATTTATCATTATTATTGTATGCATAATAAGAACACTTAACATAAGATCTACCCTCTTAGCAGTGTTAAATACATAATACAATATTATTAACTATATAGGCATTATGCTGTAAGGTTTATATCTAGAAATTATTCATCTGGTATAACTGAAACTATGTACCTTTTGACTAATACCTCCCTGATTCCCACTTCCTCCAGCACCTGGCAACCACTATTCTACTTTCTGTTTCTATGAGTTTAACTATTTTAGGTTCATCGTATACAGTTGTGTATTGCTTAACAATGGGGATATATTTTGAGAAACGCCATAGGTGATTTCATCTTTGTGTGAACACTATAGAGTGTACTTACACAAACCTAGATGGTATAGCCTACTGCATAGCTGGGCTGTGTGGTATAGCCTATTGCATGGGTGTGAATCCTAGGCTAGAAACCTGCACAGCACGTTACTGAACAGAATACTGTAAGCAATTGTATAATAACACAAGAGTAAGTATTTAAGTATCTGAACATATCTAAACATAGAAAAGGTACAGTAAAAATATGGTGTTTTAATCTTACGGGACCACCATCACATATGTGATCTGTCAATGACCCAAACATCATTGTGCAGTGGGTGACTGTAAGTGGTGTCATGAAGTATTTGTGTTTAGGTGTCTGGCTTATTTCACGTAGCATAATGTTCTTCAGGTTCATCCATGTTCTCAAAAGTGGCAGGATTTCCTTCTTTTTTTTTTTTTAAGGCTTAGCAATATTCCATATTATATATAATATTAATATATGCTGCATAATCTTATTTATTTATCTGTCGGTGGACATTTAGTTGCTTCCCTGTCTTGGCTGTTGTGATTACCACTGCAGTGAACATGGGGGTGCAGATATCTCTTTAAGATCCTGATTTCAGTTTCGTTTTATATCAACCCAGAAGTGAGATTTCAGGATCAGGTGGATTCTTTCTTAACGTGATAAAATATACTTATCTTAATTTCAAATCCTGAAACATGTTTAACAGGAAAGCAATGGAATCCTTCCTTTAAACTCAGGAACAAGTAAATACTGTCAATAATCACTTCTATTATTTTGTTAAATAAGCATATCGCCAAAGAAATTAAAGAAGATACAGACATTATACTGTTATGAGCTAAAGTGTGTTCTCTTAAAATTCATATGTTGAACTCCTAACCCCTAGTACTTTAGAGTGTTACTGTATTTGGAGATAGGTTTATTAAAGGAGCAATTAATTTAAAATGAGGTCATTAGAATGGGTCTGAACACAATATATATAACTTGTATCCTTTTCAGAGAAAGAGATTAGGACTCAGAGAGGCACAGAGGAAAGACCATGTAAGGCTATCAGGAGAAGATGGCCACCTACAAGCCAAGGAAAGAGGCCTTAGAAGAAACCACCCCTGCCAACACCTTGAACTTCTAGCCTCTAGAATTGTGAGGAAATAAATTTTCATTGTTTAAGCTACCCAGTCTTTGGTTGTTTGTTGTGGCAGCTCTGGCAAACTAACAGATAGGTATATAAGATTGGAAAGGAATAGGTAAAATTTATTATATATTGGTGATATGACTGTACCCCCCAAGGATCCACTGAGAAACTGTTGCAAACAATATGAGATACCTATAAATTGGCTGGTTTCAAAATCCAATGTACAAAGATAATCTATCTTCATAGGTACAAATAGCAACATTTTGGAAGATCTAATGACACAAAAGACACCATTTTCTGAAGCAAAAATAAATAAAACAAAATTTCTTGTATTAATATGTTTAAAATCAGTTTAATTGCAGACAGCATAATGCAATTGAGCTAGTTTAAACAGAAAAGGATTATATGGTGTCTTATTCTGTTCAGGCTGCTATAACAGAATACCATAGCCTGGGTGGCTTATAAACAACAGAAAGTTATTTCTCACAGTACTGGAGGCTGCAAAGTCCAAGATGAAGCTGCTTGTAGATTTGGTGTCTGGGGAGGGCCTGTTTCCTGGTGCGCAGCCTGCTGCCCTCTTGCTGTGTACTTACATGGTGGAAGGGACAAGGGAGTTCTCTGGGGTCTCTTTTATGAAAGCACTAATCCCATTCTTCTGGGCTCCACTTTTTGACCTGGTCACCTCTCAAAGATGATATTGATATCATCACACAGGGGTTGGATTTCAACATAAAAATTTTGGTTAGTACACATTCAGTCTATTGCACGCAGAATATTCATAAGGGGAAGGGAACTGGTATTGGAAGAAACATAAGATGAGGTAATGCCGCTAGGGTGAATGCACAAGTACACCAATGGTCTGTGCTAGTGGAAACCCCACTGCAGCCACCAAGTACATAACATATCCTCATGGAAAAGCAAGAAAGAATATGAATAGCTAATTGAGTATTCTTTCTGCAAATGGTCATAAGGTAGTAATTTGTATGTTAACTTTCTTATCTTCTGCCCTTTCCATGTTTCCTCTATATTGTACAGGTTCTCTATATTTTCTGGTAAATCAAACCTTCATTCCTACTAGTTTAAGTTCTTAGTGGTTTTCCTCTGTATTTAATTGCTGGAGTCCTCCAATAATTCTAACCACTTAACATGACAGTATTAGGAGATGGCCGAGAGGATCTCTAAGTTTTAGGATATTTAACTCGTTCCCCATGGTGTCGCAGCAAACCTATTTCCCCTTCATATCTGGGAGCAATCATGCCAGCTAAACAGCCTCAGTAACTGCCTATTTTTTCTGCTTTTCCAATGGCATAGGAAAATTGAATGGCCAGCAGCATTCTTAACTTCTGTTGGATGGAACCATTGTTTTATTGCCTGGTGGAAGAATTTGTCTCCTGAGTACTTAGAACACTGAGCCAACACAGATCAAAGTTGTGATGGGTTCCAAATTTTTGCGATTTCATCACTGTCATGTTAAAAATAGCCACTTCAACCTCTATCCCAAGATTTTCAGATTCAGTCTATTAATACATTCCAATGATGAGAGAAATAGCATCACGTATTGGTTGCTGGTTCAGAGTATAGTCTACATCTATTGGTCAGTATCTGAAACTCACAGCCATTTTTTCCTTAGCTGGTGTTACACCTGAAACTTCCATATGCCATTCTCCCCTTCTATAAAGTCAAACTTTGGATGGTAGATTGCACAGTGAGATCAGTGAATCCCGTGAGCATCAGCCTATTGCATTTGCTTCTTTTGTCTAAAATTTGATCCTTTCTTTAGAAGCCATGCATCATTATGATGGATAATGAATTTAAGTCCATGGATAGTATCACTGGAAGAATTGCAAGCAGCAGAGTATGAAGAATAGGAGATGATCTGAATGTGATATATCATTACACATTATGACATTATATAAAAAAAAGGGATCCAATTGAATTGATCTGCCACCAGGAGCAGTCTGGTCCTCCTGGGTTATGGGGCTATATCTGGGAATTAGTGTTGATCTCTGCTGCTGGTAGACTTGAAGCTAGGTCAGATGTGGTGACAGGAAGTCCATGTTGTGAATGCACATGGAATCTCCACCCCTTCCTCCGCTGGTCACCTCTTCATTAGCCCATCATGATCAGCGGTGTACTTGGAGAAAGAGGCTACCTTGACACTCACAGAACAGGTCCGCTTGCCCACATTCTTATCTAGAGGCTCTTTTATAGACACATTCTAAGGACTTTCCTCAAGGACACAAATATACCCACACACTGGAACCATTCTGAACGGCACCTACAGAAACCACTTCCCCAAATCTTCTTGCTACTAATCTTCAAATGTTGTTTCTTCTAAATCTTTGATTGTCCAGAAAAATTACCAACATCAACCCAGAAGCCAAACTGTCTAGCCATTTATTTTCCCAGGGAAAGCGCTCAAGGAAATAATAGTGCTTGGAGGCCTGAGCATTGTGAGGCTTTCTGAGCCTTGCTGTCCTTCAGGGTTAGCCCTGAGAGGAGAGTAATTAATTCTTCAGTAGTCCACTGGGGCCAGCAGGCATTGCAGAGCTTAATATATTGGGCCTTAGCCAAGGGGTTATAGGAAGTTCCCTACAGGGCTGTAGATACGGTGTGGAAGGAGGGTGAAGAAGCAGTGCAGCAGGCGTGGGTATCACACATCAGGAGGGCTCACCACCTACGTGACCAATTGCTGTGCCTTCAGGACATCACTGAGCTCAGTCTCATCCAGACCACTTCCTCTTGATGATACAGTGCTGCTTGGCACGCACAGCATAACGCTTGCGTGAATCCAGACAAATTACACAGTCACAATAGACTGGACAGGAGTTCAGTTTACACCAGGGCTACCAACCATGTCTTCACCCAAAAATATAAAGATGGAGTTCTATTATTTTCTTTACTTAACCTTCCAGTGTAGTTAGAGGCAGCCAGTCCACTCCGTGATCCTTGCATACCTAGGGTCACTTCAGAGTGGTCTGTCACAGCTGCTGCTTGGTCTCCCAAAAGTGATCCTTTAGACACCCATTTCACTGCTTTGAGTCATGAAATATAATGTCCCATCCATCAGTGATAACCCTTCAACCAAAACTAAGTCAGATAGTTAATTCCAAATTCCAATTGTCTTGGTGGTTTGTTGTCTGCAAATATTTTTTTTTATTCTTGTTTCGATTATTGTTGTAAGAAATAGAATATTTGGTAGATTAATCATAAAGAAATATATGTTTTACAGAATTTCTGCAGGAATCAGACAAGCTAGTTTGATTATTTCATTGGCAGGATTGATGCAACCAGGAGATACAGTTTGTTTAGTAGAAACCTCAAAACTGCTGCCACCTACTCCTCCCTCCTTGTGATGGTGGCACCTCTGCCACAGACCCTCATAGAAATTCCATCCTCTCATGTGTAGCTGTCACCTCACATTGTTCACTTCTGCATTACCAAAAAAAAAAAAAAGAATAAAAATACAATATATGAGTAAAAAGAGAGTCAAGAAGGGAAAATTATCCCTACCAAACACCGTTAAAGCTATAACAAATAACTGATTAAGTAAAATAGTCTGGTCATGTCAACATGAATAGATAAATAAACAGAACACAACGAAAGCCTAGAAATAAGCCCAAGCATATGTAAAAATTGACACGATAAATGTAGGATAACAAATCAGTAGGGAAAAGGCAAATTATTCATAAGTAGTGTAAAGATAAAGTGGTGGCCTTCTGTAAAGAATACTGTTGGACTAATACCTCAATTTTAAATCAAGATACAGATGTATCAAATATTTAAAATTAAACAAACATTCAAGTTCTAGAAGAAACTATGTGAGAAGTAGAAATGGTCTTTATAATTAAGACATAAATCCAGAAACCATAAAATAAAAGATTCATAAATATAGTACCTAAAAAAATCAAAGTTTCTCCATAGCAAAAAAATATCATAAGCAAAGTCAATGGCCATATAGCAAACCAAGAAAGTTATTTGCAACTTATTTTTAGAAAAGGGAAAATTTCCTTAATATAGAAAATATATAATAAATAAATAAGAAAAAAAGCCGAGAATTCAATAGAAGAGAGGGTGCAAAAATTGAACCGGTAGTTCATGTGTAAGGAAATATGAATGGCTTTTAAACACATTAAAGAAGTTCAGCATCATTCATGGTAACGGAATACAAACTAACACTTCATTGAAGTAATTTTCTTCTCCTATCATATTGGTGAAACCCAAAGAGTTTAATGGTACACATTGTTTACAAAGGGGTGAGGAAACAGGCCTCTGATATATGGTTGAAGGGAGAAAAGTAGGAATGAATTCTCTGGGGTATAAGATGGCCATATTTAAAAAAGAAAAACTCTTCTATTTGCAGGGATTTATCTCACAGATGCAGCCACATATATGCAAAATTATCTAACAACAAGGTTATCTACTGAAGAATTTTAATAATAGTTTGTAAAAATCTAAGGTTGGAAGTACAACTGTCTGCTAATATTCTACTTCAATAACTCGTAGCACATCCATACAATGGAAAACAATGCAACTGTAGGAAAGGATGGCAGAACTACTTAGTGATCTAATATTTAACAATGTCCAAGATAGGTTATCAAGCGAAAGAAGTAAGGTGCAAGACACTGTGTGTAGTATGCTCCTATGCTCCCACGTATGGAAAGGGGGAAAGAGGGAGTGAGAGAATGAGGGGAGGATGGAAAAGAAATAGAAAGAATAGAATACTTTTTGGATAAGAAACAAGAAACTGATAACACCGTTGCCCTCTGGGGAAGATGAGAGAGAGGGGTCGGGGAGAGATTGTCATGCTACCCTATGTTTTGAATTTTGAATCATGTAACTACATTATCTATTAAAACATTTTAAAACTATAAAAATATAGTTTTCTATATTTGTAAAAAGTATATAGCTTTGCATGTGTGTATGTGTGTGTGCGTTTTGTCCCAAATTTCCCAGGTATGAAAGTAACAACTTGAATTTTAGAAACACAAGGGCTCTTAAGATAGTCATATGATGTTTTAACATTTTAAAATGTCTCCTTTAATACTGAAAGAAGAAAAAGTGTTAGATCTGTCAAAAGTAAAAGAACACTACAAAATCAAAACAAAACACCAAGACTGTTTTTCACACCGTTTTTGAGTTCTCTTCAATTTGACAGGCTAATGATACACAACAAGATGAACCGAGATGCAAAACCTCAACTATGCCAAGTATAGGATATCGGTCGGCTTCATTTCAGAGTATATAACCTCTGTACTTTCAAATGACTCTTTTGACATGTTCCCTTTGTAAGACATCAGCATTAAAACTTCTTGCTGTATTTTTTCACCTTTTACATTCTATTTCAAATGCATTCAATGTTTTCTGTATCTTTCAATGTTCAGAAACTAATATGGAGTTAGAGATAACTAAAGGTATGGATTCATTTCTTTGCTGCAGTTGAAATGTTTTCAAATACTTAATTATAATCTATCCTACCTTGTCATCAACATGGAATTTGAATATCTGAGAAAAAGAGGATATGGAATCGTATATATAGAAAACATATACTGTATATAGAAATCACATGTATTTCAAGCAACCAGGACTTATTTATCATTTCAGCTTTCTCAATATCTGTCTTATAATAGAAGCATTGCTCTGACTACATTCACTCATTTATTCACTTTACAAATACTTAGTGAGTACTTACTTTGTGCTAAAGCCATCTGCTGAACACAGGATAGTTTCAAGTTTCAGTAAAACTTCCATATTTACAATATTAATTTTATACTTTCTGAAAGAAGCTCAGCACTCTATATTAAGTATGTTTTGATAAAGAAAAAATAATATTATTATTCCAATCCAGGAAAAAATTTAGCACTTAAATAGCATCAAAAAGGAATGATTTCTCACAGAAGTCGGACAAGGAATAAATTCATTAGACTGTAAATTTCTTTTAAAGTCAATCATGTAATTTCTATAATGATATAATCTGAAACAGAATATACTCAAAAATTTCGATTCAACTGAACTATTATTTATTGAGAATGCTCCATGACAGCAGGAAATTGTTTGTTGTTTATTGTATTGTGAAAGCCTAGAACAGTGACTGGGATAGAGCAAGTAGTCAGCATTTTTGAGTAAATGAGCGAAGGGATAGATGTTTATTCCATTTGTGCTAGGTCTGAGGATTCAAATACAAACAGTGCACAATTGCTTCCCTCAAAGACAGCAGCAAGCAAATCATATGGCACAATGTGGTAATTGTTGTAGGAGCAAACTTGAAGAAACAATTACTTTTACTGAAAAGGAAGGCAAAATCACAAAAAATAAGGTATTTGAAGTCATTAGCAATGAACAGAAATCTTCTGGTTGGACAGGAAGAGGAGCACGCTTTTTGAAAATTTGAGTAAAGTCATCGAGATATAAAAGTTCTTAGGTCATTTGGAGAATAGTAAATAATCAGTGCTGGTAAATAATGGCACAATTGGAGACAAAACAGGCAGTTTAGGAAGGACAAAGAGAGCCAGTGTCTCATGACACCTGAGAGGCGGGACTACTTTCTGTAGTCCAAAGAGTAGGAGAAGGTGCACAAAATTACGAATAACAGTTTCTATGAGATCTTTCACTTTAATGTGAGGGAAACCTTTGTTTATCACTAAATTTATTAAACTCCCTTAAATATATTTACCTTAAAAAAAAAGCATGCTGAACCAATCATTGGAATTGGTAACCAGTAGTATGAGAGCATAGTTTGTCTGGATTGAAAAAGTCTACAGAGGCTGATGACTAAAATTCGGGTAAAGAGGTGATGCCTGATTCTGATAAGACAGACTGATCTTACAATAGATTGTATCACAGTGTGATCACCTCCTATATCAATTGCATTTGTTCTTATTAGTGAAATGTGATCATGACATCTATTGTCAAAGATGTCACCGATATGTGAGTAGGTCCACCTCGACTCTTATGGCACTGGCTGAACCTTACAAGGAGTGGAAATATCAACCCTGTTTTCTTGGTTTGATTTTAATAGGGATATCTGTAGTGTTTCATCAGTAAGTATGATGTTTCCTTTCAGTTTATCATGTTCCTTTCTCATGATAAGGAAACAGAAATTATATAGTGGAAATAAGACCACACAGAAATTGTGACAGTATCTGTCATGAATAAAGTTATCCACTAAAAGCAAAGACTCTCAAACGAAGAGAAATGTTAAAACAAAGGAACTCAGAACTAAGTTGAAAGTATTAAATAAAATTAGGAAACCATGAACAAAATCAAGGAAGACAGTAGATATATTAAAAGCATATTTAAAGCAAAAATTAAAAAATTAAACAAGATTATTTTATATTAGTAAAAAGAATATTCCATAATAAAGGTAGCCTCATAAAATATTGGGCTCCAAATTATATGCCAAATTTTTGAGTTTTGAAATGGAAATATTGGCTATAATATTTCTTATAGCTGAAGAAAAACAAAACTCTTAATTTCCACCTCAGCTAACCTACCACTTAAAAATTCTTGAAAGCTACCCAGATGTAGCTGGGTAAACATAGATGCCATCTATGTTTATTTCTGGCTGGTAGGATTGTGGGTTATTATTTTTTTCACTATAGTTTTATGAATTTTCCAGTGTCCAAAGTAGACATATTGTTTTTAGAAAAACACAATTATCATTTAAAAACTTTACACTTAATTTAATGCTTCATTACGGCAAATTAACAACTGTGGAAACCAGCAATTGATGCTGTGTGTGATTAACAACAATGTACCAGAGGAGCAGGTGGAGCTAAGAGGAGGGTGTTTGTGGTTGGGAGGTGGGTGGCTGGTGAATATTTTGTATCATTTTTTTTCTGCTGGTATGTTTCTCTTTTCTTTCCCCACATTGAAGCAAGCACAGGATAAAAAAAAATAGATTAGGTTTTTGTTTGTACATCCTCATGTCCTTGGGGAGGTTATCTGTGTATAGAGAAGGAGTGGCTTGATGGGGATTTAGAGAAGACGGACAGCCTGGGCTCAGGATCTGCCCAGGCTGGGGGAATAGAAGAGAGAGGGGTTTACAGGTTGTGAGAAAAGAGGGCCCCTATGCTGTCCTGGTGGCAGCAACACCACAGAGGCAGCAGAAACAAGAGAAAGGCTGCCTAGGTTTCTGGGCAGGTGGAGCTGTGGGTGCCTTGCAGATGTTCCCTGTGTTCCAAGTGGAGGCAGAGAGACAGAATGTCCTATTAAAGCCACCTGGTAGGGCAACTGCAGACAAGCAATTAAGGACGTGATGACTGATTCCTTTTGCCCTGCTCAGCCTTGGCAGAATTCAAGACCCTGGAAGTGAGGTTTGTGTAGGGCATAGAAGGGATCTCCAGAAACGACCGGGCTAAGTTGTGCTCACTAGCCTGTCTGAATGGGAACTTGAAGTCAGAAAATCATTTGAACAGAATATGGACAGGACATTTGTCGTGCCCTAGTTTGTGAACTGAAAGTCATACCCATTATACTGTCTTTATCCTTTTTTGAGTCTTCTTTTTAAAAAATCACTTCTGAAAGAACTTCAAATATTGTTCAATGATTTGTCAACCCTATGAGGAATTACGTTATTTGTACAGCATGAGTGGTCCTCTCTTGAGCCATTACTGTCGGCTAACATTTATTATGACTTTGAAACCAAACTGCAGAGCCAGATAGGACAAAGGTATCCTTAGCAGATTCCAGCAAAAAGACCAGAAAACTCCCAACTTTCTTTGTGGACCTCTTTTCTGAGGCAGCAAGGATTCCCCGCTCCCCTTCCCTCCCTTTAACTCCTCCCTCTTCTTTTTCTTCTCTCTTCATCCTCCTTTTTCCTCTTCTCTCCTCACTCTAGCTCTATTCCTGAACTCAGCGTATTGCAAGTTGCTCAGGGTAAGAGGCAACAACACAAACAACAGGAAAACATATGGAAGAGAAACCTAGGGGCTTTTAACCCCTAGAAATCCTAGGAATAGGATTCCTTCTTCTGATAGTGATTCACAATAGAAAACAACAATTTTTTAAGCATCTACTGTGTATTCTCAAGAACAAACAAGAAAACATGGGCGCTGAAATGACAAGAAATATGACATAAGACAAGAGTATGAGATACAGACAGAGAAAACAGAAACTGGCTAACACTCAGGCTGCTGGAGTTGGAGGGAGAGGCTAGTAGTGCCCATATTTCTGTGTGAGGTCCGCACGACTACAGATACAATACAAAGGATTAAGGGAGATGGAATCAAGATTAGCATTAATATAAGCTGGTATTGAACACTGTGGTTTCAGTGTGAGGGCCATATGGACTTGCCAACTTCATGCCCACTGGACACGGCCTTGACAAAGGAAACTTTGAGTCACAGACTGCCACAGGTCTTGCGTGGAAGAAGAGAGAGAAGAAAGAGACAACATCTTCCATGTCTAGGGCTTTTGATAAATTAGCTCCACCTAATATGGAAATGTAGACCAACAGCTATTGTTCATCCACCAGGTAATTGTTCTCACCTGTGTGGGGAGGATTATAAGGTGGGAAAGAGAACATAAGGGAAAACTCCTCTATTGGAAACCCTCTAACATTCCTCAGCTGCTGCTTTTCTTAACTCAACCACTAACCTTGTGCTAAACAAGGAGTGTGTTTACTCTCTAGGAGGGAAGATTAGGAGCTGTTAGCATAGTTTTGCTTCTACCTCCAAGAGGCTGCTTCTCTAATATCAATCAGTGTTTCTTTGAGAATCCTCCTAAGACTTTCACTATGATATCTTCCCCTAGATCGCTCTGAAAAGGGTCAGAAGAAAATATTAAATAAATTGAACCCCACAGTCACTCTGTTCCCAAAGCTAAAATTTTTATTTGCTATATTATTTTCCATCCTATCTTATATGTTGGAGCTGCATTATTCAATAAGGGTTTCTGCAGATAACATTTAGATATTGATTCAGAAGAGATGCCCCAATTTCGAAGGTAAGTCTCTTCCATTATGATATCCCAAGGGAGAAAATTTAGTTCAAAGATTAAATTCCCTTGCAACTTGAAATCCAAACACATTAAAGACCAAAAGAAGTAAGATCTAAAATCCAATTCACTTGGTTCTGAAAGTTAAAGTCTAAAACAAAACCAAAGTTCCAGATCTGTCTTACCCAATTCTCAATCTATTCCATGTCCTCTGGTAGGGTTCTTTATACTGGGTGGAGCTGGTGTTTTTTTCTGCAAACTTGCACTTGGAAGAATCCAGTTCCTTCAAAGTTATTAGTTCAATGTTCAGTCATTGAGTGCCTCATATTTTTAAAGTTTATCACAGTAGCCCTAGCCCCTATAATTTATCCGAGGCAAAATACATTGTTAGAAAGTAGTAGTAATTATTGCCAAAAAGCATGGCAGAAACACAATGGGAGTGAAAGTTAAGGATTCAGACAGAGAAAATATTCTTGGTTTTAGCCTCCCCAGGATGCCTGTCAGTCAAGATTGGAAGTCATGAGGCCAAGATTGGTAACACAAACTCAATAGGACGCTCTCTTCACCAAGAGGTTCATGCTTGCATTATACATTTATCACATCTGGGGAAGAAGGAATCCATATATGTATGTGGTCTTCTTGTCTCAAAGAGTGGTATTTGAGCCATTGGAGTTTTCTTTGTGACAAGTACTTTGCTTTTTCAACAATCTATGAATCCTTTCATCAGTTTGATGAGGCAGAAAATATTAATTGCCCCATTTTTCAGATGACAAAACTGGATAGGAACAGATTTCATGTGGGAGACTATGCCAAAGGTCAGACCAAAGTTGGAGAGGAATGGGATGGAGAAAGTTTGGTTTGCAAAGTTGCAAGGCCTGTGCAGCAAAGTCGGGGCATATCTTGTGCTTACTTATGTTGGGTATTGGACAGGCTTAAAGGTGTCCAGTCAGAGGAATACTACTGGAATGGATCTGTGATCTTGGTCCAATGTTCCCTAGATGAATTCCTGAAATGCTGAATTTTCTAGAAAGAAATACTAAAAGAAAGAAAGATGAAAGACAGGGAAATTTCACCAATACCTGCTTTAACTACCTGTTGGCTTATTTTACAGTTTTCCAGCAGAATTAATCTCACGGCGGAAGCTCTGAAAATTGTTTGCGGATTTTTCTTTACAGATGGTAGGACACTGTTTATGAATTAGGGCAGGAAAGGTTGAAATAGAAATTTTTCACTAGCATCAGTGAAAAATGACAGAGGATATTTTTGAAAAATTTCATCAGAGGAATTCCTGGAGACATGGAGAGAGAGGATTTTCCTGCCTTTCCTGCACCCTTTGTCATACCATGTAAACTTAGTTAAATGAGATGAGAACAATGCTTCATCATCCGTGGGAGATAATTCTAAAGAAATTAAGAAAACTAGCATTTAGCAGCTATCTGAAACTAGTTATATATCAGTCATGTGTAACTGTGTTACGTGCATTTCCTTTTCACAATAACATCAACGGAAAAGAAGACAAACTCTGTAAAATAACTTAAAGAGGTTTATTCTGAGCCAAATTTGAGGACCATGACCTGGAGCCATGCCCAAGAAGGCTTGAGCAAGTGGACTCACTGTGGCTGGGTTATAGTTTGGTTTTATACCTTTTGGGGAGACAAGTAAAGTCATAAATCAATACATGGAGGGGCATACATTGGTTTGGCCTAAAAAGGTGGGGCATATCTCAAAATGGGGGCTTACAAGTCATAGGTGGATTTAGGGCTTCTTCAGTTGACAATTGGCTGAAAGAATCAGGCTTTATCCAAAAAACTAGGAATCAGCAGAAAAGAATGCTTGAATTAAGATAAGGGTCTTCTATCTTTTATGTGATGTTCTACCGCAATCAGATTGGGAAGTAAACCACATCATAGAAACCTGTTTACTGAGATTTTGTCATTTGTAGGCATGTCTCACCAGGCCCCCTTAGAAAGGAATTTTTTTGGACAAAGGGAAAGATCAGAGTTCAGTGCTCAGTGATTTGGTATGGTAGGTATTATGGGGGCCCCTCTGGCTGTCAGCAGCATGGCTGACTCAGACTGCCGCTTAAGGCTGCAGGCTCTCCCGTCTTCTCTTTAGTTGCAGCTAGTAACGCGCATTGATTAAATTAGAGTGCCTTTTTTTTTTTTTTTGCACTTTAGGAAACAGAAAGTGAAACTAAACGTGACTTAAGTGTTACATGCATTAAATTATCTCACACAGGAAGAACTGTGGAGACAGATGTGGTGGGATAGTAGGTTTTGTGCAGTGCTGAACCAGTATCAAATACCCAGCTCTTTAATGATCTGATACGCCAACTGCAGTGTTGGCTGCTTATTCTTAGACTTGTCCCTGCATGGTGATAGCTATGAAAGCTTATTCTCATTCAACTGAGTTTGCAGAAAGAAAGGACAGGTCTCTTTGCTATCTTTTTTTATTTTGTTCCTCAAAAAGATAATGAAGTCATCCTTAGGAAACTCCAGTGGCCGTTTCCCAATCTTCAGACCAATAACTAGCAAAGAGAATGTGCATCAGAAAGCTTGGCTAAAAATGTATTGGCTAAGAACGTATTCACCAGAGCTGGGAACCTTGCCAATCAAACAAAATTGACATCCCATTTGAAAGGAAATAGAGAAACTCCTGGGTAGGAAATAGCAGTATTTGCCACAAATATGACACAGGAAATTTTATCCTTGTGTCAACTTTGCTTCATGGTGTTTGGCGCATACTTTAGTTTGTGCAGGTGAATAGAAGGAAATTAGAGACTAAGGAGAGTTAGATATCAGAAAGCAATTGATAAATATATTGATCTGGGTGGTAGGGTACGTTTAAATCAGGAATGATGAAGTTACATGAATCTGACTCATAGTTGAGTTCTCCTATTCTAAAAACACACTGCCATTTAACTATTTAATTGTCTGAGACGATGTGTAAGAGAAAACATATATATTTAATGGTATCATAGTGTGTCAAAATCTTCTGGTCCTATTCTGACCTCTTTCACTAATGGTAGATGACTCTCTTTCTGGTAACAGGGAACTAGAGGAGCAACTGAAGATATAAACAGATTTTATTCACTTTAGGTGTTAATTTAAAAAAAATTAATGAGGTCTATATTTTGAAAAAAGAACATTATTTCTCATAAAGGATAGCAACCTGTTGTGCAGCCATTCTAGCAGGTTAGGAAACAGAGCCCTGGCCAGAAGCTAGACACACTTGCTTCAAAGAAGAGACAAAAGGGAATAGGATTTTACACCCAGTGGGGTGGTTAAATATACATATTCAACAAGTTATAGGAGTAGTCATGAATATTTATGAAGGGAAATCATATGCACGTAATTGTGCTTTATCTCTCCAATTCCATCATGACTGGAAACTCAGTTTTTAGGTGTGTCTGGGGTCCCTCCCCTTGGCCCAGAGGGATCCATTCAGGTAGCAGAGGGCTTATTTTAGCTCACATATGTAATACTGTTTCCAGGAAAGCAGAAACTGTCTTTGCATGCTCTGCTTCCTGGGTTGGCCATGGAGAGAGACTTGTGAAAAGTTAGAATTTAATATCTCTTATTTAGATTGTCACTCGCATAGAGGAAACTTGAGTGTGACACTAAAGAACACATACAATGGACATGATAGTAGTACTAGCTTATAGGGTAGCCTGAGGACTTTATAGGATAAGGTGAAAAAAATACTTATTGAAGACGTAAGTATTCAACAAATGCTAGCTAATAGGATCATAAATATCATTAATGTAAATCTAACTAACATAATACCAAGAAATAATATTTGTTAACAATGATCTTGGGCAAGTTACTGTAATATTTCTAGTTTGCTCCCCCATCTGTAAAATAAGACTAATGATTCCTACCCCATAAGATTGTTGCCAGGATAATATAAAAAGTTATGCAGTTCTTACTGTAACTGCTTCTTATCTTTCTCTGGCAAGAGCTGGCCATTCTCAGGGGAACTCTGTGGACGTCTCATGTGAAGGGTCACTGTTAGGTAATCAGGGAGACTATCTTTGATGATGAGCTGCAGGCTAAGGTTTCATCAGGTAGGGAGATGGCCTAGAATTGAAGAAGCTAAATCAATCTTCAGGTCAAAGGGATAGGCACAGGAGACAAGGCTAAACAGCCAAGAGCTGGGTGGATGCAGAATTGGAGGTGAGGCAAGAAGTTAAGGTTAAGGTCAAGAGAAAAGGTCCAAGACTGTTTCAATAAACAGGGTTGGGATGCCTGAAGCTGATGACTGGGAGCTGACCTGGCTTAGCCTGGAATAAAGGCTCTTGTTTGGTGATGCAAACAGTGACTAGATCTACTCGATGTGCCCTGTGTGTATTTGAAACTCATTGATGAATAAATATGTTAAAAGTTGGGATTCTGCCCCCATATTCTAAGACTTCCTGCCTAAGACAAAATAACATTAGATTTCTCCTGTATTTGTAGGAGTATAGTCTTCCACACAGCAGGGCCTGCTGCTCTGCTTCTAGAAAAATGAGTTCTGTTTTAAAATTGGCACTATGTAACTTTGTTTCCTGAGAATTACATAGGCTTTGAATCTAGTCCTTTGCTGAGAGGAAGTGTGGATTTGAGGTGCATCCATGTTCCCCATAAAATGCATTTGTTACCCTAGCAACTGCCCTGAAATACCTTATAATATCCTGGCATGAATATAAATACAATTTCTTATACTCTGAGAAGCCAGATGAATGACATAAATTATTCCAACTGCAGAAGCATTCTGGGTGTAGACCTCAGGGTGTAAGCCTCAGTTTGTTTATCAGGGCATCATCATCATCTTCATCTTCATCATCGTCTTCATTATTATCACCATGCCTTGTAACAATATTTCTTTACAGGTGACAAAGGTTTTAATGACTAAATACAGTGTCTGAATGCATTAAGTGTGGTACAAACCTTGCGCCTCTGCACTGGTGAGGATATTTGATATTCTCTGTTTCAGATCACTCTGTGGGTAGAGTTTGAAATTCATTGAACACTTTAAAGAGAAAATGCTGCTTTCAACAAATGCCACACAAATTGTGAAACAACCAAATTAAAAAATATATACAATAGAGGTGCAGGCCATTACTCCACTGTCTTAATTAGCAAGATAAGGCTCAGAGAGTCTATATGGTCTTTCTCGGGACACCCTGTTTACTAGATGAAGGGAAGGAACTTGAATGCAGATGAACTCCCAAATCTCTCTGTACTACCGTGAGTGCAGAGTCCGTATCCTAATTCACGTGGCTGGAGAGTTAAGTTGCAACAGGGATATCGTAACAGGGATATCTCAGACAAGTTGTCAGAGTGAAGACGGACAATATTCATTAGATGTAGATCATGTGATTTTCAGCTGGGCATTTATGTATTTGGCAAGGTTGTTACTGGTCATGTTGACCTTATGGAAACACAGGCTGTACGACATTTGGAGAATAGCTCCAGACAAAGACACTCATTAATGGACTGGTGCCCATCTAGATGGTTTCAGGTGGCTGCTAGAGCACTTGTAGCTCGGGTCTGTTGTGTTGGACACTTTTCACATGTTCAGTGAAGATATAATGGATCCAGAAACTTCTGAAAAAGCCAGAAGCAAACAAAACCTTAGCAAAGATCAATGCAAGGACCTTCTCTTGAGTCCCAAAACACAATATTGTGGAAGATGTACTTGAAAGTAGTTCTTAAAGAAAGCGCCACATAATGAGGGGGGTGGGGAGAGAGAGAGAGAGAGAGAGAGAGAGAGAGAGAGAGAGAGAGAGAGAGAGAGAGAGAGAGACTTCATTTCACAGGTCAGGGCACACCAAAGGTGCAGTTCTGGATGAACCCTTTAAGAAGGAGAAACTTAAATAAACTGAAGGATGTTGTAAGCAGAATGGCTAAGAGAATGGAGGAACTCAGAGGCACAGTATGTGAGTTTTGTTTTAAAACATCACAGCTCTAGACATGAAGAAGAGAAGACACAGATTGGACAAGATAAATATCATTCAGTACTGGTAAGGGTTGTCATGTAGAAAAGGGATTAAACTTTTTTTTCTCTGTGGCTATAAGAAGGGAATTAAAGATATGGATAGTTATTATAGGGAGACATTTCACCTTGCAAATAACGAATAACTTTAAATGCCTTTGTTGTCAGAAGATATGCAAGTAGAGACTGGGTGACTACTTGGAAGGGTGTTTCCGGTATCAGGGAACAGCTTTAAACACTGAGGTTCTATGCATCACAGATCCCTCCTTTGCTCTTTAAATGCTTGGCTCGTTATCATCACCGCCCTCATTTTTGTATGGAGGCCCCATATTGGAAATAATTCTTTTTGTGCGATTAAGATAATTTTGAAGATCTGCAGCAGAGTTCAACCAGAGTTTACATTGCATACTGATTTAATAGGTGAGAAATGGAAGCTCACAAATGGCATATGCAAATTTGTTCTGAATGAGCTCTAAATATGGATTTGGAGCTAATTGTTCTGGCATTTATTTCAGTGGGGATAAGGCACTGGCCAAACATATTTCAAAGAGAGGAAGAGGATGTTTTGGCATCATTCTTAGGAAAATGAGCTGTAGCATGCAAGTAATTCAGAAAAGGAGGACATTCGGTTTGAAGCCCCATAGGAGAAAAGAGAACGTTGGCCGAACCATTATTTAGAAATAATAGAACTGTGAAAATAATTAGTGTTAAATCACTTGTAGCACTAAATTTTCAGTGGATCATCTTTTTTAATGAACTTTTATTATTTAAGTATACTGCTTAGAGAGAAAAATGCACAAATCATAAGGATGCAAACAGATGGATTATCATGAAGCAAGCACATTTGAGTAACCACCGTCCAGATCAAAGGATAGTGCAGAGGTCCCCGTTCTTCTCGTCACTGCTCCCCTCTCCTCTCACTTGTCTCCAGTGGGAACCAGCACCCTGTCTTGCAACATCATAGATCAGTTTTGCCTGTATTAAAACTTCGTATAAATGTAACCACACAGTGAATCCTTTTGTGACTGGCTTCTTTTTCTCAGTGCTATGTTTGCGAAATCGCATGTAGAATTATTTCATTCATTTTCATTGTTGAGGAGCCACTCTACACATCCACATTAAAAAAAAATGCATTTTATTTTTGAGAAACACCAATGATATTTCCAGATCTTGGCTAATATATATATTTCTGTTATGAACATTCTTGTAACATTTTCAGTACATATACATATGCATTTTCTGTTGCTTACATATCTAAGAATGAAATTCCTGATCATGAGACCTGCAAATTGAGCTTTAGAATTAAAGTTTTAGTTATACCACTTTTCCACTCTCCTTAGCAATGTCTGAAAATTCTATTTGTTCCACATTTTCTACAATGCTTGGTATTGTAAGTCTTTTCAATTTTAGCCACCTGGTGTACACTTAGTAGTATTCTGTTGCAGTTTTTAATTATCATTTTCCAAATGACTAATTCAAATGAGCAACATTTCAGGTATTTTTTGGGAAAGTTTATTTTGCAAATTGCTTTTCTGTTTATTTTATAGATACTGATTTTATGGCATTATCTATCTTTTTTTCTTATTTATACATATTCAATATGAGTCCTTTGTCAGTTATGTGGACTACAAATATCTATTTCCATTCCATTTTTCTCTCTTGATGATATCTTTGACAGACATAAAATTTAATTTAAAGTAGTTCAACTTGGTCTCTTTTTTAGTGGTTAGGAAGTTTTGTATTTTTTTTTTAAAAGCCTTTCTATACTCCAAGGTTATGAAGATATTCTCCTTTGTTATCGCCTAGAAGTTTTATTATCTTTCCTTTCACATTTAGGTCAACAACCTCTCTCGGACTGATTTTTGCAAATGGTGTGAGGTACGGAGTCAAGATTTCATTTTTTCCTGATTTGAATGTCTAATTGACTTAGCACCATTTATTGAAATGATTATTCCTCCCTCCCTCCCCTTCCCTACTTTTCTTTCTTTCTTTCTTTCTTTCTTTCTTTCTTTCTTTCTTTCTTTCTTTCTTTCTTTCTTTCTTTTCTTCTTTCTTTTTCTCTCTCTTCCTTTTTTCCTTCCTTCCTTCCTTCTTTCTCTCTCTCTTTCTTTCTTTTTCTTTCTTCCTATTGCTTTAATAGCCACCTTTTTTAATAAATTAAGTGTTCATGTATGTGTGAATCAGTTGCTGAACTCTATACTTCTTTATTATTGTGTTAATATCATAATGTCTTAATTATTTTAGCTATAAAATAAATCTCAAATCTGGTAATTTAATCTTTCAAATATTTTCATTTTCTTCCATTGTCTTAGACATTTAGAACTCTTTACATTACAAAACAAATTTTTGAATTTACTTGTCAATTTTCACAAAAACACTTTGTGGGGATTTTGATTAGAAATGCATTGAATGTAGGTAGATTTGGGCAGAACTGATATCAGCACTTTATTAAATCTTTTCATCTGAAAGCAATGTATAGTTTTATATCCACTGAGATCTTTGTTCTCTTATTATTTTCTTTTACATTGAAGACTTGCTTATCTACTGTTAAATTTATACCTAGGTATTTAATATTTTTTGTTTTGATGCTAATTTGAATGATATTATTTAAAAAATTGTATTATTTACTTTTTTGTTATAAGTGTGAAATGCAACTAGTTTTTGCAAATTAACATGTAAACTTTGGCTTTGCAATAGTTAACAAATTTATTCTATTAAGGCTATCTGTGGAGTGTTTGAATTTTATATGTGTAAAATCATGTCCCTTGCAAATAAAGATGGTGTTATTTCTTTCTTTCCAATACTTATACGTTTTATTAATTGTTTTGCCTTATTGTATTTGGTTAGGGTACAATACAACATTGAGTAAAAATGGCCACAGATGATATCTTTAACTTATACCTGATATTAGGAGAAAAGCTTTCAATATCTCTCTATTAAATCATGATGTTTGCTGTAGGATTTTGTATGTATCCTTCAATTTTTAGTTTGTAGGTGCCTTTAAAAAATCATAGATGGGTGTTGTATTTTATTGAATAATTTTTCTGCTTTTGTGTGAGATGATCATATAATTCTCTTTCATTCTGTCTGTGTGGTGAATCGCATTCACTGATTTTCATGTGTCATACCATCTTGCCTTCCTAGAATAATTCTTGCCTGACCATAATGTATTATAATTTTCATATGACACTAGATTTGATATGCTGATATTTTGTGTGAGAGTTTTGTATCTATATAAATCAGTGTCGACTTGTTTTAGGTCCTTTATTGAAATGTCCTTGCCAGATTTTGCTGTCAAAGTTATGACGACTTCAAAAAATGAATTGAGAAATCTATGCTCTGAAATATATAAGATGATGTTCTTTCTCAATGCTTGGAAGAATGCACTGGTAAAACCATTGGGCCTAAAGATTTTCAAAGGATTTTGGTTACAGATTCAATTTCTTTACTATATAGTAAACTATTTGTATTACATATTTCTTCTTGTGGCAATTTTGGTAAATTATGGCTTTTAAAATCATTTCAACATTTTATTGAAATTATTGCCCTAAAACTGCTATGACATCCTCTTGTTAGCATTTTATTAACTGAAGGATCTGTAGTTAAACCCTTTTCTTTTAAAAAATAATTCTTGATATTTGTATCTTACACCCTCTTTCTTTTTTTCTTGATCTGTTTTTCTCAGGATTTATAAAATTTATTAATCTTTAAAAGAAAAAATTTTAGATTTATTTTCTCTGTTATATATTTGTTTTGCATTCTATTGACTTCTGCTTTATTTTTATTACTTCTTTCTTGATGCTCGCCCTGAGTTTTCATTTTCAAATTTCCACCCCTACTCTGGGCATTTCAGTATGGCTTTGGTTGCATTGTGAAACTTTTGATAAATTGAATTTTTATTATTTAAATAAACATATTGTCTAATTTTCTTTGTACTCATTTTTTAGCCTGTGGTTTATTTAGAAGTATATTGAATATTTCCAAACATAAAAAGCTTTTAATGTTATCTCTTTGTTATTGATTTATAGCCTAATTGCACTTTTGTCAGAAAATACACTCTGTATAGTTTCAGTATTTTGGTATTTGTTGAGATTTGCTTTATACCTACTAATGGGTCAATTTAGGTTGTGCATTTGTGAATTCTGCATTTGCTGGGTGTAAAGTATGTAAATCAGGCCAAGTTTATTGTTTGCATTGTCCAAATCTGCTATTAGTATATCCATACTGAATTTTTGCCTGCTTGTTCTGTCATTACTGAGGGAGGTTTGTGAACATCTTCCACTATGATAATGGATTTGTCCATTTTCCCTTTAGTTGCGTCATTAGTTGCTTTATATATTTGAAACTACGTTACTGAATTCAACAAATTCAGAATTGTAATGTTTTAGAAAGATTGACATTTTTATCATGAAATGTCCCCTGTTTGTTGCCAATAATGTTTCTTGCCTTAAAGTCTAATTTATAAGTGTTCAGTATATTTACATGTCATTATAATATTTGGGGATTTAACATCAACTCTCTTACTCTTTGTTTTCTGCTTTTCTATCCATTCTATATGTCTTTTCTCTACTTTTTGACATTTTTTTGATTGCTACTCTTTCATTCCCTTTTTTTCTATTTATCATGTTATTTTGTGATTCTTTTTGTGGCTATTCCAGATATTACAATGAGCATTTTTGACTGATTAAAGCCTAAGGTCAATTAGTACTTTTAGTGCCTTCAAGAAGATGCAAGGATTTTAGAACATATTAATTCAATTTATATCTCTCCCTTTATCCTCCCTGCTTTATCCTTTTATTGTCACGAATATGGATTGTATCTGTATTTTAAATACTGGTAGGCATTATTGCTATGGTTATCTTATATCTTCAATAATTATTTAGGTTTACCCACACATTTACTCTTTCTATTCCCCTTCATTTCTACATGTAGCTCTGACTTCCATCTAAGATCACCTTTGCACTTTTGGAACCACTTTTGGTATTTCCCTTAGTTCATGTCTGCAGGTTACAAAGTATCATAGTTCTGATTTGTCTGAAAATGCTACTGTTTTGTCATCAAGATAACGAATATTTTCATTGGGTAAAGATCTCTAACTTACTAGTTATTTTCTTTCAAAATTTTGAAGATGTTTTTCTGTTTTCTTTGGGTTCTATAGCTATTGTTGAGACATCTGTTTTCACTCTTACTATTGCTCATTTAAAAGTTTTTTTCCTTCTTCGAATTGATTTTAAGATTTTTTTTCTTCATTTTTAATATCCAGCAATTTTGATATGAGAGTACTTAGGTGGACTTATTCTTTTTTTCTATCCTGTTTGGAATTCATAGTGCTTCTTGAGTTTACATCTTTTTTAATTATGGATTTTTAAAATTTATTGCCATTTAAAATATTTTTTCTTCCAAATTTTTCCTCTTCTTTCTGGAACACACATTATAAGCATGTTAAACCTTTTATGTATGTCTTTTAAGTCTTTTGTGTGGTTTTATGTACTATTTATCCATTTTTTGTCTCTGTTCTTCAATCTACTATTTTCTACTGATCTGTGTTCCCATTCTCTGATCTTCTGTGTCAAATCATTTATTAGTCCCTGTCAATTGAGGATTTAATTTTAGTTTTTTCATTTTTCTGTTTCAGAATTTCCACTTGATTTTTAAAAAATATATTCTAGTATAAATTCTCTATATTTCTTCTACTTTCATTAAACTATTAATCACAGCTATTTTGAAGCCCATCAATTCTGTATCTCATGTGTTTGTTTCTATTTTCCATTTATTTCCATGTGTTTGGTTATTTAGTCTTATCTTCTGACATGCCTATAAACAGTTGTTGAAATTTGGACATTGTGTATCAAACGTTTGAGACACAATTTGCTGATCTGGGTAATGTTATCATCCTCCTGAGTTTTTACTTTTGCTTGGTGTGCATGTGAGGTTGATATAATGGTGGTAAATGCCCTAATCTGTCTAGTGATTATCTAATGACCTAACTTATTTAGTTGACTTGAAATCAGGCTTCAATTTTATGATGGTATGAAATTTCTATGAATAGTTCATGCCTTCTCCTAAGCTGTAGCCCAACCGAAAGCTTGAGGTACTTAGAAGGGCACCACCTCCTTGGTAGTCTCTGAACTCTTGTTTTGCCCCTTAAATCAGACGTCTTTCCTTCTGAGTGTCTTAGCCATCCTCTTTCTGCTCAATTTCTCCACCTCTCGGGGTACAGTTGCAAAACAGCAGTACCTTGAGTAAAAAAACAGAGTTGATATGAGTGGATTAGTAAAATGTGGTATATGTATACCATGGAGTTCTACTCAGCCACAAAAAAAAAAAAAAATGGTGATCTAGCACCTCTTGTATTATCCTGGATAGAGCTGGAGCCCATTCTACTAAGTGAAGTATCCCAAGAATAGAAAAATAAGCACCACATGTACTCACCACCAAATTGGTGTTAACTGATCAACACTTATGTGCACATATAGGAATAACATTCATCAGGTGTAGGGCAGGTGGGAGAGGAAAGGAAGGAATGGGTATATTAACACCTGATGGGTGCAGTGCGCACCGTCTCAGGGATGGACATGCTTGAAGCTCTGACTTGGATGCGGCAAAGGCAATATATGTAATGTAAACATTTGTAATATGCTGAAATAAAATAATAATAATTTAAAAAAAGCAGAGTTGAAAATCAGGTTTAGTTTTATGTACTTCCCTTCTCCTGGGGATTTTATATCTCCAAGTTCTCAATGCCTGGACTGCTTTCTTAAGCCTTCAAATTCATAAATTTTGTGTTCTTTTCATTTTTTAAAGCTCTTCTCAGCAAGAGGGTTTATCTGCAAGAATCTTCTCTACAATTACTAAAACTTGAAATCTCTCCAGAATAAGTTATTTTGAAGCACATAGCATTTTTACTCATATAACAGAAAGAGTGCACATCTGCTCAAATCGGAGACTTCCTGATGTAGACGCCTTCCCTGCAAACAGAAAAAACAAAGTTAGAAGCACTTACAACATTATGTTTGGAATAAGAAATGTGAACATTGACAAAGAAAGAACTGCAAAAGTCTCCCTAAGTATTAGTGCTCCAGCATTGTAAAGAAGAAGAGAAATAATTCAAAATTACCAAAATTATAATTTTACTTAGGACCCTTAAAGTAGAGAGAACCCAGGCCAAGTATCAATTTCATAACTTTATAAATAATTTCTTTTTGAAATTCTGAAATCTCAAAATAGTATTTAAAAATGGGAATATGTTTTAAATGTTGATATTAAGTCATTAGGTGTGAAATGTCTGATTTTAATCAAAAGTTTAGTTATTACATCTCAAACAGGTAGCATTACAATTAATCAAAGTATGTGCCTAAACTATTGACACAGTTTTGCCGTCTTAATGGTAGGTTGCTTACGCTAGCAGCAAAGAAGCCTGGAGAGCGAGTGGCGATGAAATTGCGAAAGGCAATTTCACAGCTTGTTGAGAATTGAATATTTTTTCTTGCAAGAAGTGGCTCGAAGCCTGGAAGAAGTGGTAGTCAGTTGGTTCAAGGTCTGGTGAATACAGTGAATGACAGAGTTTCCAAGTCCAGCTTCTGTAGTTTTAGCAGAGGTGATTTTTGCAACATGTGGTCTTGCAAGAGGATTGGCCTGACTCTATTGACCAATCTTGGCTGCTTAATCACAAGCATCCTCATAATTTCATCCAACTGGTTGCAGTAGACATCTGCTGTCATTGATTGACCAGGTTTCATGAAGCTGTAGTGGATAACACCAGTGCTGGACCACCAAACAGGACACCGTTAGCTATTTTGATGAATATTTGGGTTTGGATTGTGTTTCGGCATTTCACTTTTATCCAACTATTATGTCAAAGGCTTGTGATTTTCAAAAGAATCCATTTTTCATCACATGTAGCAATATGGTGTAGAAATGGTTCACCTTTATGTGGTGACAGCAAAGAAAGGCAATGTTCGAGATGATTTTTCTTTTGATGCTCATTTAATTCATGCAGTAACCATCTATCCAGTTCTTTATCTTGCTGATTTGATTCAAATGGTCCAATACTGTTGGAATAGTAACGTCAAACCTTGCTGCTAATTCACATGTAGGTTGAGATGGATTCGCTTCCACTCATCGTTATCCACCTTGGTATCAGATCACCCACATGGCTCATTTTCAAGATTAAAATCACCAGAATGAAATTTCTCAAACCATCAGAGTACTGTGCGTTCATTAGCCACAGTCTTCCTAAACACTTCATTGATATTTTGAGCTGTCTGTGCTGCATTGGTTCCATGACAGAACTCATATTCAAAGGTGACACAAATTTTTGATTTATCCATGGTTTCACAAAAATTGCTTTAAAAAAAATCGAAAGATAATCACAAGCCAAAATGTGTGTCTGATAGAATGAGGATGCACCTTCACAATAAAAAAAAAAGAAGTGTCAAAGCAAAATGTCAGAGATATCAACTGTCAAACGTAAGGAAATCAGATATTCCATACTTAATAAACTAATGTGTAATAAATTAGCATTTTAACTCACAAACTTCTATATAATACTATTATATGATTTATAAGATAATTGTAACATTTATAAAGTATTAATTTATAGGGTTGTCATAACATGGTAGGCAAGTTAGAGCAGTTTGGGGAACTTACTTTTCTTTCACTATTTGCAGTGTATTTCTATGACCATGCGTACAGCTTCTTTTGGAGACAGTGTTGAGTGTCTAAAAAAGTAATGTAGTGAAAAATTTATTCCCTTCCCCTGCCACTATAACACACTCTGGTTTGAAATATCCTCTCTCTTAATTCTAATTAAATAAAATGATTATAGTGTCATATGCTAGTCAATGTCATATATCAATAACAGAGCTAATCACCAAAATTATAAGAGTAGGAACTCCAGGTTACCGATAGGGTAAAGAACAACTGAAAATTTTCTTCTTACTGAAAGGAAATATATATATATATATACACACACACACACACACACACATTACTATAAACACAATACACAGTTTCACAGTTTATCTTCTCTTTTTGACAATATCCCTGTCTTTTGCCTTCAGTCTCTATAAAATTTAGTTTGAATAAAATTTTAAAAACTGGACTCAGTAGTCATAATACCTTCGTAAGTATTTCTTGGTCTTTCTGCAATTTCCCAGTCTTGACTGTTCATCTGCAAGAGTTTGGTTTTTCAAAGCTAGTGTGTTTGAAATGGTTTGAGGTTTTGTGGTCGGTTGACACTCTGAGGAACTTAGAAAATGTTAGCTTCCTTTTACTTGGTGAGCTGTCCATGGCATTTGCAAATGCACGCAGCCCATGAAAATGCCACGGTCGCCCTGCCGTTAGAAAAGAATCCTATTTGGAAGTCAGACATGTGGCCCATCTCTGCACTTGCCCCTGAGAAATCTGGCCTTTCAAGGTAAGTGCAGAAGGCTTGGGGTGGGGGACACTTGAATGAAATTGGCACATAAAGAAAGCACACTGAGCGTGTTGATACAGTCCTAATTCGTAATCTTCAGATAGTCTTGCTAACAAAAACAAGCTCGCGTACTCTGACCACAACTACTCCTTTATAGAAAAAATTGAGAATTGTTCTAATCTTCCTGTGTGAACACATCAATCTCAAGGTAAAACTCAATTTTTTTTAGTAATTAAATATGGACAAAAATGGTTTCAGAATGTCTCTCTCTCTCTCTCAAAAAAAAAAAAAAAAAAAAGACTGGCTGAAAACATCACAGAAGTCTCTAGGGGACCTGATACTATTGTATTGTATTTATATATAATTATTTAAATGCTTTTAAGTGATGCCTTAAATTTTTTTCATTATGAAAATATTTTAACTCTGTTACTGGCAATATTTTTGTATATAGTTTGAAACCATTCTAGCAGTCCTAATCAAAAGAAGGAAACATTTAATAGCAATCAGGTACTTAGACATTTCTGAAAGAAGTATATTCAAAATAACATATGAAATAATGGTTGTAATTCTTTTCATGACACTTTTAAAATACCATATAACAGGAAGAATCTGAAGATAACTTTCAAAATCACATAAATGAAAGTTAAGAACAACATCTGTTCAAATAATTTTACTTTAAGTGAAATTCATTCTATACCATTATTTCCTATTTACAAGAAGTAATGTGCTTCAAATATGTGGAATGGAATATAATGCAAAATTTAAAAAAATGTTAGTAACAACAAACCAGAATATGACCATTTAATCTTTTTCCTGGCACAAATTTGTAATATGATTTTTGATGGGCTACTTAATTCCCTGTACTTCAGCTTCCTACACAATTGCATAATTACTTATCTCAGAAATTATTTATTAAGTACTCCAAAATTACAACTTTTTATTTCCTTTTTTATTGAGTTTAAATCACTCAATTAGTCAAGATTTTAATCAATCAATAGGTGTGAAACTAATACATGAATTATGCCAAATTATTTGCCAAATTTTATTATCCCATCTTATTTTGGATAGCAATGGCATTATACATGACAATCATAATCAAACTTCATCTAAGCATAGTCTCTTTCCTAAAAATATAATTTGCTTAAGGGCAGAAATTATGTTTTTTTCCACCTTTGTATTCAAAAATAGTATTTGATACGTAGTAAATACCCAACATCCTTGGAATGGCTATATGAATGAATGAATAAATGAAAAGGTAAAAACACCATCATTGACATTATGTGTCACAGATACTGAATGAAGGCTTGGACCCTCAAATGCTCTAAAAAGAGTAGTTGCTAAGTCCAAAGATTGCTTCTCTTTTCAAATTTCGGTGTAACTGTGATTGCAAAATACTCGGTCAACTAAATATTGCATTTTCTGGTGATTAAATCATTTTTTTAAAAAAAGAGTGAGGTTTGTAGGAAATTAATTTACATGGGAGAGAGAAATATTTCTTACAAAGTTTCCAGTAACATACTCTTTGAGATGGGGTGAGTGGAGAGTGAAATTTTGTTAATGAATGGCATTGCCCTCAGTGTCTGAGGCCATTGAGCCTGAAGATTGGAGGAGACTGTACCAGTTGGAGAATTATGCATAAATAGTAGCCTTTTCTGTGACATGCAAAAGTCAGATCTAAGAATTTAGGACACCGCTCTGCTCCCTGATAAAGAAGTTCAAACTGAGCTCCATTGCCTACCCATCTGCTAATACCAAAGTCAGAGCGCTGTGTGTCGGAGATTTCCCACAGCTCCATGGGGCAGGGGAATAATTTGTAATCAATCCAAATACACCTCTTTTCTCTCTCCAGGAATAATTTTATCATACAAAGAAATTCAATCTCTAATAGCTAGTTTATGGTTCTTTCACTTTTCAGGGGAAAATTAAGATTCAAGTATTTTAAGAAATATTAATGAAAAGCCTGCCCAACTCTGTGTATATCTAGTGTTGGGCCTGAGCCATTCTTACTCGAAAGAGCGTGTTTCACCTCCTCCCCTCCTCCCTCCCTCCCTCCCTCCACCTCAGAAGCTGTTAGGAAACTGGCAATGCACTATTTGCTTTGGGATGCAGTTACAGAGAGACCCTGTGTGGTAACCCTCTACATTAATAGCACCATTTGTTCACCCGTTTAGCGGTTACGCTGAGGACATATTCATGGGTCTCCTTTAGGATTGAGATTAGTCACAGATGTAGTCCAAAGACCAAAACTTTCATTAATGGTACCTCAACTATGTCTCATGGTCCAAGGTCTCATTTAGGTGATGATAGGAAACTTATTTCCCTCCCCAAGGATTTCTGAGACTCCCTGGGCAGTGCTTGCGTGTTCTCCAAATCCAAAGCAAGGTAGTCTGTGCCCCTCTCACGCTGACTGCTGCCCTGAGCTCTACTCCAGATGGCCTCTGCACCTCCCTGGAAGGCTTTGCTCCAAAAGATGGACAAGGCCCCTTCTGTTCCCTCTCTAACACAGCTGACTTAAATCTGAGACAAAACTTTTTTTGAGCTAAACTTTTTCTTAAAGGACCAGCTAGTAAATATTTTAGGTTTTGTGAGCCATGCACACTCTGTTGCAGCTCCTCAACTCTACAGCTGTATTGTGAAAGCAAACAATGCAGAAGTGCACACATGAATCAGCATGGCTGTGATTAGACAAAAACTTTGCTTGCAAAACAAGTGGTCAGCCCACGGGCTATAGTTTGCTGGCCCCTGAACTGTACTGAAGGCTCAATGACAACTTCAAAAAATTACAAAGAAGTAGAGAGATACGTAAAACTTGAAGTTAGAAAATGCCTTCCAGAGGTATCAGCTCTTTCTCTTCCTAGATGTTCCTGTCTCTCATTTTAGCCCTGGCCTTAAATCATGCTACCAGGACCTCCTCATCATTCCTGGCCAGAAGTTTTCGCTCCTCCTTGCCTTCATTTCCACACATTTATAATAGGTTCTTCCCCCTACATGTTACAACCCAGCTAGAGGATGCCAAAACGAGTTAGTATCATAATCATCTCTGACGAGAGGAAGGTCCACAGGACAGAAATGTGGTCCACCAAGGTCTGAAGCACCTCCAGTGTGGTGAGAGGCACTTACCTTCCATTTGTGCTATGTAAGGGCTTACCAAAATTATCCTTTCTTGACTAAAGGGAAGGTCTGCCCTAAAGACAAATTCTCTTTCTGTTTCTTTTAAAATTATTATTGTGGTAAAGTACATAACATTTGCCATTTTAAACATTTATAGCATACAGTTCAGTGGCTTAAGTACATTCACTTTGTTGTGAAACCACAACCACTATCATTTCCAAACTGAAACTCTATCTAT
This sequence comes from Avahi laniger, assembly GCA_963575035.1. Lineage (NCBI taxonomy): Eukaryota > Metazoa > Chordata > Mammalia > Primates > Indriidae > Avahi > Avahi laniger. Next base: position 37,327 of record CAUYSK010024157.1, read on the forward strand.
TAAACAATCATTTTGATTTTCTTCTTCCCCTATCTCCTGGTAATCTAATGAAGGGATGTTTAATTTTATCAAATGCTTTTTCAGCATCTATTGAGATGATTATATGGTTTTGTCCTTTATTCTGTTGATGTGATATATCATATTTATCGATTGATTTGCATATGCTGAATCTATGTTTTATCTCTGGGATGAATCCCAGTTGATTGTGGTGAGTGATCTTTTTAACGTGCTGTGGGATTTGGTTTGCTAGTATTTTGTTGATGATTTTTGCATCTATGTTCAATAGGGAGATTGGCCTATAGTGTCCTTTTTTGGTTGTGTCCTTGTCTGGTTTTGGTATCAGGGCACAGCTGACTGTATAGGATGAATTTGGGAAAATTACTCCCTCTTCAAATTTCTGGAATAGTTTGAGAAGGATTAGCATCAGTTATTTTTTAAATGTTTCATATTAATGGGATTCAGCACTAAAGCCTTCAGGTCCTGGGCTTTTCTTTGATGGGAGACTTTTTATTATGGATTCAATCTTATCACTCATAATTGGTCTGCTCAGGTTTTCTGTGTCTTCTTGATTCGATGTTGGTAGGTTGTATGTGCCAGAAATTTATCATTTCTGCTGGGTTTTCCAATGTTTTGGTGTACAGTTATTCATAGCAGTCTCTAATGATCCTTTGTATTTCTGTGGTATCAATTGTAATGTCTCCTTTTTTGTTTCTGATTTTATTTCTTGGGGCCTTTTCTCTTTTTGTCATGGTTCCCATAGCTAAGAGTTTGTCAATTTTGTTTATCTTTTCAAAAAAAAACACTTTTTTTCTTTCATCTTTTGTATTGTTTTTTCAGTCTTAATTTTTTTTATTTCAGCATATTACAGGGGTACAAATGTTTAGGTTACATATATTGCCTTTGCCCCACCAGAGTCAGAGCTTCAAGCATGTCCCTCCTCCAGATGGTGAGCACCACATACATTAGGTGTGTGTATACCCATTCCCTCCTCCCCCCTCCCATCTGCTCAACAAGCGATGAATATTAATACCATATGTGCACTTAAGTGTTGATTAGTTAATTCCAATTTGATGGTGAGTACAGGTGGTGCTTGTTTTTCCATTCTTGGGATACTTCACTTAGTAGAATGGGCTCCAGCTCTATCCAGGATAATACAAGAGGTGCTAGATCACCATTTTTTTTGTGTGGCTGAGTAGAACTCCATGGTATACATATACCACATTTTGTTAATCCACTCATGTATTAATGGGCATTTGGGTTGTTTTCACATCTTTGCAACTGTGAATTGTGTGGCTATAAACATCCTAGTGCAGATGTCATTTTTATAGAATGTCTTTTGTTCTTTTGGGTAGATGCCCAGTAATGGGATTGCTGGATCAAATGGTAGTTCTACTTTTAGCTCTTTGAGGTATCTCCATGTTACTTTCCACAGAGGTTATACTACTTTGCAGTCCCACCAGCATTGTATGAGTGTTCCTATCTCTCCACATTCACATCGACATTTATTGTTTTGGGACTTTTTGATAAAGGTCATTCTCACTGAAGTTAAGTGATATCTCATTGTGGTTTTGATTTGCATTTCCCTGATGATTAGAGATGTTGAGCATTTTTTCATGTTTCTTGGCCATTAGTCTATCTTCTTTTGAAAAGTTTCTGTTCATGACCTTTGCTTACTTTTTGATAGAGTTGTTTGGTTTTTTTCTTGCTTATTTTCCTGAGTTCTATATAGATTCTAGTTACCAGCCCTTTATAAGATGTGTAACATGTGAATATTTTCTCCCATTCTGTAGGTTGTCTGTTTGCTCTCGTGACACTTTCCTTGGCTGTGGAGAAGCTTTTTAATTTGATCAGATCCCATTTATTTATTTCTGTTGTTGCTGTGATCGCCTTTGGGGTCTTCTTCATAAATTCTTTGCCCAGGTCAATGTTTATAAGAGTTTTCACAACATTTTCTTCTAGAATTTTTATAGTTACATGCCTTAGGTTTAAGTCTGTTATCCATCGTGAGCTGATTTTTGTGAGAGGTGAGAGGTGCAGATACTGTTTCAGTCTTCTGCATGTGGCTATCCAAGTTTCCAAGCATCATTTATTGAATAAGGATCTTTTCCCCAATGTATGTTTTTATCTGCTTTGTCAAAAATGAGATGGCTATATGAGGATGCTTTTATATCTGGGTTCTTAGTTCTGTTCCATTGGTAATTTTGTTTATTTCTGCTCTGACCTTTATCATTTCTTTCTTTCTACTAATTTTGGGTCAGGTTTGTTCCTGCTTTCCTAGACATACATTGTTAAGTTGTTTATTTGAAGTCTTTTTACTTTTTTGATGTAGACATTTATTGCAATAACTTTCCCTCTTAATACTGCTTTTACTGTATTCCATAAAGTTTGGTATGTTGTGTTTCTCTTTTTGTTTGTTTCAAAAACTTTTTAATTTCCTTCATAATTTCTTCATGATCCATTGGTCATTCAGGAGCATGTTGTTTAATTTCCATGTATATTTAGTTTTGAAAGTTATTGGCTTATTCAGATTTTCAGTTTCTTCTTGGCTCAATCTTGGTAGGTTTTATATGTCTAGAAATTTATCCCATTCTTCTAGATTTCCCAATTTCTTGCCACATAGTTGCTCATAGTAGTCTCTAATGATTTTTTGTATTTCTGCAGTATCCATTGTAATGTCTTCTTTTCATCTCTGATTTTATTTTTTTGGGTGTTCTTTCTTTTTTTCTTAGTTATTGTGGCTAACAATGTGTCTATTTTGTTTATCTTTTCAAAAAACCAACTTTTTGTTTCATTGATCTTCCATTTTTTTTAATTTCATTTATTTCTATTGTGATCTTTATTATTTCTTTTCTTCTATTAATTTGGGATTTGGTTTGCTCTTGTTTTTCTAGTTCTTTGAGATGCATTGTTAGATTATTTACTTAAAGCTTTTCTACTTTTTTGATGTATGCACTTATTACTATAAACTTTCCTCTTATTACTGCTTTTACTGTGTCCCACAGGTTTTGATATGTTGCATTTTCATTTTCATTTGTTTCTAGAAATTTTTAAATATCATTCTTAATCTCTTAATTGACCCACTGGTCATTAAGGAATATATTTGTTTAATTTCCATGTGTTTGTATATTTTCTAATGTTCCTCTTATTATGGATTTTTAGTTTTATTCCATTGTGGTTAGGGAAAATACTTGGCATGATTTCATTTTTTAAAAATTTTTTGAGACTTGTTTTTTGACCTTGTTTTTATGGTCTATCCTTGAAAATGATCCATGCGCTGAGGAGAACAATGTGAATTCTGCAGCTGTTGGGTGAAACATTCTGTAAGTATCTGCTAAGTCCATTTGGTCTATAGTGTAGATTAAGTCCAATGTTTCATTGCTGATTTTCTGTCTGGATGATTTGTCCAATGTTGAAAGTGGAGTGTTGAGATCTCCAGTGATTATTTTATTGAGATCTCTGTCTCTCTTTAGCTTTGATATTATTTGCTTTATATATCTGGGTGCTCCAGTGCTGGGTGCATATATAGTTAGAATTGTTAATTTCTCTTGGTGAATTGACCCCTTCATCATTATATAATGACCTTCTTTGGCTCTTTTTACAGTTTTTTTGTTGAAATATATTTTACGTGATAGAAATATAGCTATTCCCGTTCTTTTTTGGTATCTAGTTGCATGGGATATCTTTTTCTAACCCTCTAGTTTCAGTCTCTACGTGTCTTTATAGGTGAAGTGTGTTTTTTACAGACAACATATACTTGGTTCTTGGTTTTTTATCCATTCAGCCATTCTCTGTCTTTTGATTGGAGAGTTTAGTTCATTCACATTCAATGTTATTATTGATAGATAAGAATGTTCTACTGTCATGTTCTTATTTGATTTTTGGTTGTTTTGTGATCCTCTCTTTCTTTCTTCTTCCTTCCTTCCTTCCTTCCTTCCTTCCTTCCTTCCTTCCTTCCTTCCTTCCTTCCTTCCTTCCTTCCTTCCTTCCTTCTTTCCTTCCTTCCTTCCTTCCTGTAGTTTTCCTTTGTTAAAAGTGATTTTCTCTGGCAGTGTGTTTTAATTTCTTGCTTTTTATTTTTTTGTGTATCTGCTGTAGGTTTTTTATTTGAGGTTACCATGAAGCTTGGTAAAAATACTTTATTACCAATTATTTTAAACCTATGACAACTCTGCTTACAAACAAACAGCAAAGAGAAATCTAACAGTAATTCTGCCCTTTAAGTCCATTCCCCCTGCTTTTTAACTTTTAGTTGTTTCCATCCATATCTTTTTAGACTATCTATCTCTCAAAAAGTTGTTATTTTTGATAGGTTTGTCTTTTATTCTTCCCACTCAAGATATAAGTGGTATATACATTGTAATTATATCAATAGGGTATTCTGTATTCATGTATTTACTGTTACCAGTGAGTTGTCCACCTTCAGAAGATTTCTTATTATTTATTAATGTCCTCTTATTTCAGATTGAAGAATTCCTCTTATCATTTCTTGCAGGAGAGCTCGCTCTGGTGTTGATGAAATCCCTCAGCTTTTGTTTGTCTGGGAAAGTCTTTATTTCTCCCTTATGTTTGAAGGATATTTTTGCAGGACACAATATTCATAAAGATTAAGGTTTTTGTTTTCCTTCAGCACTTTGAATATGTCATGTCACTCTCTCTTGGCCTGTAAAATTTCCACTGAGAAGTTTGCTGCCAGACATATTGGAGTTCCTTTACATGGTATTTTTTTCTTTGTTCTTGCATCTCTTAGGACCTTTTTTTTAACTATGACCTTTGAGAGCTTGATTATTAAATGCCTTGAGGTTGCCTTGTTTGGGTTAAATCTGCTTATAAATCTCTCTTACCTGAATATTGATATCTTTCTCTAGGTTTAGAAAGTTCTCTGTTATTATTTCTTTGAATAAACTTTCTGCCCCAATCTCTCTCTCTCTACCTTCTCTTTAAGGCCAGTAACTCTTAGACTTGCTTTTATAAGGCTATTTTTTATATCGTATAAGTGTGCTTCATTCTTACTTATTCTTTTTTTCTCTTCTGACTGTGTATTTTTAAATAGCCTGTCTCTAAGCTCACTAATTCTTTCTTCTGCTTGGTCAATTCTGCTGTTGAGAGACTCTCATGCATTTCTCAGTTTGCCAATTGAATCCTTAAGCCCTAGAATTTCTGCTGGATTTTTAAAATTATTTCAATTCCTTTGTTAAATTTCTCTGATAGGCTTCTGAATTCCTTCCCTGTGTTTTCTTGAAGTTCATTGAGCTTCTTCAGGATAGTTATTTTGAATTCTTTGTCTGAAATGTCACATATCTCCATCACTCCTGGATTGGTCACTGGTACCTTGTTTAGTGTGTTTGGTGAGGTCATGTTTTCCTGGATATTCTTGATGCTTGTGACTGTTCATCAGTGTCTGGGCATTAAAGAGTTAGGTGTTTATTTTAATCTTCATAGTCTAGGCTTGTTTGTACCTGTCCTTCTTGAGAAGATTTACCAGATATTCAAAGAGAATTGAGTGTTGTGGTTGGTCAGTGCAGCCAAATCAGCACTGAGGATGCCTCAAGCCCAGTAATGCTGTGACTCCTTGTGGTACCACCTTGGTGAGCTTGGGTAAGATACAAGAGAATTTCCTGGATTACCAAGCAAAGTCTCTCACTCTCTTCCCTCACTCTCTGTGCTGGGCTGCTGGAGTTGGGGGAGGAGAGACATGGGCACTCCTTCCTGGCCACCAGCACCAGGTCACATCTGAAGCCAATTCAGTCTCACTCAAAGTCAGTGGTGACTGTTCCCTGGCTACCTCTCATGTTTATTCAAGGCCAAGGGCCCTTTAGTCAGTAGGTGGTGAATCCTACCTGGATTGGCTCCTTCCCTTCAAAGCAGCATGTTTCCTTCTGGCCCAGAGTAGGTCCAGAAATGTAATCCAGGAACTAAGGCCTAGACTCTGGGGCTTCAGGAGCCTGCTTGGTACTTTATTTTAACTGTGGCTGAGCCGGTAGCCAACCTGCAAAACAAAGTCCTCTGAGCTCTTCCCTTTCCTTCCCTCAAGTGAAAGTAGACTCTCCCTGAGCCATGCTGCCTGTGGTTGGGGGAGAGGTGACACAGGCACTGGCTTGGCCCCAGCTGCTGGTGTCTCACTGGGTCATGTGTGCCCCAAGTCCCCTGGCTCTGAGCCAGCACAGCCACAGGAACTGCTCAAAGACTGTATCCCTTGTGGCCCAACTGCCTTACAGATTTAGAGCAAGTCCCAGGCTGCTCTTCATCTGCCAGTGGTGGGGCTGGCGGGAACTCAGGCTTCAGGGCAAAGGACTTCCCTCTGACTGGGCTGGTCAAAATGCTCCCTCCATGGGCACTGGCAGAATGCTGCCCTGTGCTGCATTCCCCTGAGCCAGGGCAGCCCTGAGTTTCAATTCAGAGACCTACAGTCACTTCATTTTCCCTCCCCTGGGCACGCAGATTCTCTCTCCACTCTGCGTGCTGCTGTGGCACTGCCAGGGGATGGGGGAGGGGTGGCGCAGGCAATGCAAGACTGTCTTTTCTGCTCTCTTCAGTGCTTCTGGTATCATTTTAAAATTATATCAAGGTAGTATGATCACTCACCTAATTTTTAGTTCTTCTAAAGATGCTTGCTTGCACGGATAGTTGTTCGTGCAGCTCTGGAGGGAACGCTCATAAGAACCAATAGAGCAAGAACTCACTCCTTATGTCAAGAATGGAATCAAGTCATTCATGAGGGGATCTGCTCTCATGACTCAGACACCATCCATTAGGCTCCACCTTAACATTGGGGATCAAATTTCAATATGAGGTTTGTTGGGCCTAACATAAAAACTACAACAGGCCCCTAGGGACAGGACTCAGCAGTAACTGTGAGAGCAGATAAGTAATTGCTAGGGCATCAGTATCCCAGGGGGCAGTGTGCAGTTTCTGCTCAGGCTCCTAGGGGCAGGGCACAGCTGTGACTGGAGGAGGTGTATGGAGCATGGTTTCCCCGGGAGGGAGTGCGCAGCTTCAGCTCCAGCCCAGGGGACCGAGGGAGGGGTAGGTGGAGTGGCTTTACTGCCACTTGGCCCAAGGGGAAGGGTGTAACAGCTGCTAGCAGCTCAGTTTGGGGATGTTGGGCCATGGCTGCGGTGATATGGTGGCCGCCCAGACTCAGGAATGAAGAGGAGCAGTGGCTACTTGCCCCTGAGCCAGACATACTGCAGCAGCAGTCCCAGTTGCAAGATGACATAACACAGCAGCCATGTGGGCCACTGTGAGTGCGCACAGCGTCGGCTCCTTCTCTGGGACAGCACAGCTGTGTGGACTCCATGTAGCTCCCTTAACTGGGCTTAGTGCCTGTGAAGACTGACTGCAGGGCACCCCAGCGATGAGGACTGCAGGTGTCCAAGGTGGTGATAGGGGCTGCTGGCATCCTCTTGCTCACTTTTTGGCCACAGGGAGAAAGTCCTCCTGGTTCCTGGCTGATCCTGGCTGGGGTCTAGGATTGTGGAGTCCGGGTCTTTCCTCTGTTCTCTATGTGGCTGTCTTGAGTTTCTGTGTTCACTTGGGTTCCTGATACTCCTTTCAGGAACTCTGGCACTCTCTTTTATTTAATTCTGTTAAAATATAGTAGTTTGTTTGTTGTTTTGTGTCTTTGTGATGAGGATGAGCGCTGGGGGCTTCTAGTCGGTCATCGTGCTGACGTCACTTGTTCTGCTTTTTCTTTCCGTGCTTCTGTCCGCTTGAATGTGCCAAGTCATCATGTCCTCACTACCTGGCAGTAGAGGTTACTCCCTGGTAATCTCTATTCTACTTTCAGTCTCTATGATTTGAGTATTTTAGATTACTTATATAAATGAAATTGCATAATGTTTGTTCTTTTGTTTCAAGAAAAAAAATTGCTTCCCTTCTTGGAGCCATGTAAAAAAGTTTATGCATATATCCTGCCTTCCAGCCACCTCTGGTTTGGAAGTACAGACAATCCTCGATTTACACTGGTTCAACTTACAATTTTGTGACTTTATGATGGTGTGAAAGTGATACTCACTCAGTAGAAATCATACTCTCAATTTTGAATTTTGGTTCAAAATTCTTTATAATAATTTCACTATAAAATAGGTTTTGTGTTAGATGATTTTGTCCAACTGTTGGCTTATATAAGTGTTCTGAGCACACTTAAAGTATTATAGGTTAGGCTAAGCTATGATGTTTGGTAGTTTAGGTGTATTAAATACATTTTCAACTTATGATGGATTTATAGGGATATAACCCCATTGTAAGTAGAGGAGCATCTGCAATGAAATCTAGTCTGAGAACACCTTACTGTGCACTTTTCGTGCATAACCTCCCACTATTCTCCAACTTGTTGCTCCTGCAAACATGTATTGCTCATCCTCTCCTTTGGAGTGTTGTGATCTATACCTAGTATTCAACTCTTCATTTTCCTCTGTGGGACTTCTAGTCATTGGACCCAGCACAAGGACCATTGATGTGGGCAGACGGACTTGTTCTCATCTCTCTGTGTCATCCAGTACAGTGGCTCTCATATGTCACATCATATGCTGCCTTGCACCAAAGATAAGTTTAGTGCAGGTTGTATCTTATTATTTGGTTGTAATATCTTTGCAGAACAGTCTTTACTCTGTACAATGGCCTAGCTTAGAGATTTAGGCATAAGTGTAAAAATTAAAAAAAAAATAATTGTCACATTCATTTGATGTTTATTCTCTCTCCCTTTCCTCCCCCATACAACCTTCCTACTCATTTCAGATGAAGCAAATTTGACACAAACATATTAATATTTAGGTTCTCTTGAGTTTTCTGGAAAAAAATTATAATAATAAAATAAGGATTATTATATCTACTTCACTCTTTATATTACTGATCTATAATATAATACTACTAATAGATGGATAGACATATTCAAACATATTTATAATGCATGCATTTTGAGGGGCTATAATCTGGTTGAAAGGACACAATTGATACATGCAAAACAAATGCCAAGATCACAAATCTTTATGAAAATCTCTACTTGTCAAATGCTTTATGACTTATAAACAGGGGAAAGGTGTAATAATTCTTATATTACTATTTTTTCCAAAAAATTGAATTAAGAGAAATTACAAGTTTAGTGTCAAATTTTCTACGTGGGAAGAGATTGAAAATGGGCCAATTCAAAGACTTTGCTCTTGTCAGAGACATTTACATAAAAAGAGTGGTTAGATAATCTTCATTAGCATAAACAGAAAAAGAATATTAAGTAAACATCATTAGCCAAATGACTGAGTGGGTAGCTAGTGTTGTAGCTAGTTTTCTAGACTATGTCCTAATACTGTTAAGGTTTATAAGAGAAAAATGTAAAGCCTTTTATCAAGTGTATGAATTGCTTCTCAGATGAAAGTAGTGAATTGGGTTACAGAAAAAAAGCTTTGTCCCAGGCCAGGTTTGAGGCCATTTTTCCTTTACAATGCTAGGATGATATCAAGGCTCAAGGTCAGATCAGGAGAGAGAATTTTGACTGTATGTCCTGAGTGGACGTGCTCAGGCATGAGTTGCCTTCATGGTCAGGCACGAGTTGCCCGACGTGGACCCTGAGTGCTGTGGTACTTTAAGGAGCAGAGAGGCCAGCAAAGTCGGAGAGATCCAAAAGTTGAGATTCTTAACTGAGTCTTGATGCGTGGATGGAGTTTGGATGAGCAACAAGGAATCTGACACTCAGATACATTAAGTCAGTGATTCTCAACGTGGGTTTGTGTCAGAATCACCTGAACCACTTATTGTCGGCACTGATTTCAAGGTCTTTCCACAGATTCATCTCCAGTGGTCTGAGACGAGGCTCTGGACATCAGTGGCTTGAGCAGTCTCCTTGGGTGATTATGAAGCTGGTGGTTGGGTGGCTGCTTCTTTCTCATCTCCTATTCCTAAGCTTGGTACCTCGTGCCATTTGCTTTTCGGATCCCATATAGTGACAGCTGGAGCTTTCGAGGCTACAGTGCCTGGTTTTCTGTGCTTTGGTGTGTCAGGCACCATCCTTGGCCCTGCCTTTCATTGTTGCTTAAGGGATAACTCTCGTTTGCTAAACTGAAGATCAGAGAGGCTGAGAGACTTGTCCTCAGTGTTGGAGCTGGTGCTGAGCCTCACATTCTCGCCACTGTAGCCCAATCCTCAATTTCAATAAATTGTTGAATTGATGATCTGGAGGCATAGGAAGATCCTTGGATTGCCTTCTGAATCATCAAAATAAGATTATGTGATCAGGATAAATTTAGTGCAGAGTGTATTTTGTTATATTTTACCTTCTTTTTTTGAAAAATTAAGGTTATGAGGTGAATGTGGAAATTGGAGTTCAGCACCATAGCGTTGGAGGGGCATTTGTGTCTGGCCTCAGCTGCCAATTCCCTTTTTATAGACTCCTCTTTCAGCAAGGCAAACCGTGATGTCCCAACTGAACACGAAGATCGCCTCCCTGTACCACGTCAGATCATCTCTGCTGCGGCTTGAGGATGGAAAGACGAGGTGAGGTCCGTCATGGCAGAGGTTCACTGTGGACATCTCCCACCACGTGCTAGGCCACTGCTCTCAGTTATTTCTCCAAATGTGGAAAACAAATACAAATGTGTAAAAGTAACTGGCACACATGCATTTTCGTGATTTTATATTTATAGTCAAATATCACACAATCATATTTTTCAGGTGAATTAATGAAAATGACCTCATAGTAGTATAATTTATACATTAATTTACAGCATATACCCAGCTTCTACATATTTCTATGGATAGGTGTAGAAGATATCTCAACAATCTCACAAGTATATTATCTATATAAGATGAGATTTGAAGCCAGGTGTTCAAATCTTTAATATTGCCACTAGCTAATATTCTCTCTTTTAGAAGAGTGTGACCTACGTTTTTCTCCTGCAATCAAACTTAATTTAAACCTTACTAGCCCTAGGAAATCTTGTCTGATTATTCTCAGCCAGAATTTGTCCCCTTGGCTTATGCTACAACGAAAACATACACCCCATGGTGCGTGGAGCTAGGTCATTGTGGTGGGACATTGTTATGGTGAATATACTCCAAGGAGTATATTCAAACCTAGGAAGAATAAATCTCATGATTTATTGTGATTTGGCAGGGGAAAACAAGTCTTCCAAGTGCCCCAAATGGAATACAGAAGAAAGAGAATGTATGAATAGTTGTCCTAAGTCTCTTTCCTTCTCCAATACCTTGTTGTATATTTATGACATAACATTAGTAATAAATATAAATAAATAATAATAGGAAAATAATATCTCTCTCTATATATATATTTTATGTTTGAGTAGGTTGTTGGGAGAGGGATTGAGGGAGACTTGCTTCATGACCCAAGGAGAGACCTCTGAGAAACACTATTCCATCTTGGATCAACTCGTTCCCCTCTTCTATTTCACCCCCTACCTAGAATTGCCAGATTTAGAAACTAAAAACACAAGATTCCCAATAAATTTGAATTTCAGATAAATGGTATATAATTTTTAAGTATAAATATGTTCCCAATATTGCATGGAATACTTATGCAAAAGTAATTATTTGTTGTTTATCTGAATTTCAAATTTAACTGATATCCTGCATTTTATCTGTCAAGACCGTGCACACATCCTTAAGGATCAGAGTTGTTACATGGTGAGTTTTCTAGTTTGACAGAATTGGATTCAATTTTCTGCTCAACCACATATGCGCCTTTAGAAAATTTGATTAACCCAGAGGTATAATAATAATTCATATAGTAGAGAGTTGTCATAAGGATTAAAAGGAAAGAATGCAAATAAACCCGCTAGCTTAGGGCCAGGATTAAGCAGTTGCTCAAGAAATGTTAGTCAAATGTTTATTTTCTTTTTTTCCTTCAACTGCTTTCAATTCTTCCCTGATCTTTCTGGGGAGAATTAAGTACCCTACCTTCTCCTTCACAGCAGGAGAGAGTAGGGTACTTATTTCTGTTACCACATTTATCTTAGGTGGTTTAAAGCCTGTTTTGTAGTAATGATAGTATAGACAAATTGATTTCTTTCTTTTTTTATTAGTGTTTGCCAGTCATAGCTTTCTTTCTTTCTTTCTTTCTTTCTTTTTTTTTAATTTTTTCTTAGAAACGGGATCTAGCTATTGCCCAGACCAGACTTGAACTTTTGAGCTCAAGTGATCCTCCCTCCTTGATCTACCAAAGTGCTAGAATTACAGGCATGAACAACTGCATCTGGCTCAGTTATAAATTTTTAATATATTTTTCACTTTCTCAGTCTTTTTGTTTAAGATGTATCTAAATAATGGACTTCTAGTGGATTTTTAGGCATTCAGTGTGATCATCCTTTTTAAAAAATTGTGGAGTTTGGTATGCATAAACTATTTATTAATGAAATGTGCATCTATTTCTACCTTTTAATTTTTTTTGCTATTTATATATGTGTTTATATATGTGTCCCTTCCTCTCTCCCTTCTTTCTTTTCTTCCTTCCTTCCTTCATTTCCTTTTTTAAATTTTTGAATTAATTAAGCTTGTATTTCTTCATTCTCTCTCTCTCTTTCTCTCTCTCTTTTGCCTTTACCCGTTCAGAAGATTTGCAATCTAGTTCTACTCTTTTAGTGCTATCAAATAAATATGAATTTCCATATAAATTTAAGAAACCCAAAGTTGAGCAATGTCTTACTTTCTTCCCAAACAATGCACATATCTTGGAAAACACTGATAGAAAAGCCCTTCCCAAGTTATTTAATATTCTTGCCCAATATTTTAGTATTGTGTTGTGCTTTAACCCGATAAATTAGATATTATTATTGTTACTGATTTATGCAAAATCTGTTTCAATTTACTCATATATTGACAGTGTGTTTGATTAATCTTTTTTCCTTTATTACTTAGATTTTCTTCTTCTTGTGTAACTTTTCTTCTTTTTTAAACTTATGCTCCGTGAGTTCTTTAGTAAGGGTAAACCAGTAATATTCACTTTCAAGTTTTGTTTGCAAAGGTCTTTACTTGGCTCACATTCTTTGCTAGCTACACATTGTAGGTTAAGGGTAATTATCGCTTACTGTTTTTAGGATAACAGGATACCATCTCCTGCCTTCCACTGCCACTTGTAAGAAGCCACCTGTCTGTGCAAAGAATTTTTCTTTTTGGCGATCTGTCTTCTTAATGGGCTGCTTTAATATCAGTTTCTTTTTCTTTAGTATTCTGCAGTTTCACTGTGCTGTGTCTTCTATACTTTTGGTTTCTTTTTATTCATCCTGCTTAAGAACTTTCGACCTTACTGAAACTAATGATTGATGTTTTTTATCAACTCTAGAAAATTCTCAGCCATTATCTCTCAAAAAATGGCCTGTACTTTGCTCTTTCTATTGTGTATTCTGGGACAAATTTGACCTCCAGGTGACTCCTCTTTCGTGATTTCCATCTTTCCTGAGGAACATGGCATAGTTGTTAAGAAACAGAACTGAAGCCAAACTCTCTGGATTGAAACGATAGCTCTAAGTCTTTGCAGGTATATATAACTGGGCAAGTTTCTTAACCTCTCTTTGCCTCAGTTTCCTCAGTTCTAAAATGAGGAAGCATTAGTATCTACTTCATAGGATTGTTGTAAGGATTACACGAGAAAATATGTGTAAAGTGATACGAAGTTTGCACAGTATGTTTGCTCCTATTTTCCTTTCTCTGTTGCATTCTCAGCATTTTTTCATCTCTATCATACAGTGTATCGTACAAACCCTGTGGCCAGGGACTCGAGGGGAAGGAGCAGTTTTAATTTTCTTTTTCTAATATGTCCTTTGAGATTCTGGTTCTATTGATATGTTTTTCATTTTCAAAAATATAATTTTCTGAAAGTACACTTTGGGTTATTTTTCAAAATACCTGGTCATTTAAAAAATCATTTACTTTTAGTATATTCTTTTATTTTTTGTACATTCACATATGCATAGGCATTTCTTCTGCCAGATACCCAGAAACCCTGGATATTTCAAACTAAAATTTCAACATGAGCTTTTTTGGGCCCACTGACTGAAGATTCCTTTTTCCAAACTGTGAGAAGGCTGGATTATAGTTATGAATTATTTGGGGAGAATTTTTTTTTCCCTTTCACCTGGAGCTAAAGCTGAGACAAGTAAGTATATTGTGTTTTTCTCTGAGGTAGGAATTTTTTTTTCCAAGTGTTTTGCTTTTCTTGGGTTGTGGCTTTGTGTGGCTGGGTCCAATTTGATTTTACATGTCACATGGGACCCTGGCTTTGTCTCCTTTCCTGTGTACATTGGTCTGTTAACATGAAAGCTCTAGGTCTCCAGGACTGACAAATACTTTCAGAGCAGCCACTTTCAGTACTCACTTACCAGCTTACCTTTCTAGATTTATATTTTATAAAATTAATTTTTTTCTGACTAAGATTTTCTATTTACTTCTAACTTTTTCTTGAATTTTAAAAAGATGTTTAAAAAATAATATTCAGCATTTTAAGGATACATTCTACTGTGAACTGAGGTCAACACTTGCTATACTGTGTTATAAATTCCATGTGTGAATTGTTAAATTCTCAGTGACAAGCTCAGTACTCATTATGTAATTGGCATTCTAATATTTGTTAAATAAATGAAAAAAGGTACAGTTGAATATATCTTTGGTATTATTTAGATATTTCTCTAAAAAACTGAGGAAAGTTTACTTTAACATCTTCTATAAACAATTCAAAAATATTAAATTTGGAACAATCTGTTAAATCTCTGAACAGAATATAGAGGTCAATTTGAAACTTTACTAACATCAGATGGACAGTCCACAATTTAGGAATAGGATTAGTTCCAAAAGTTCGTCTGAATTCAGTGGTTTGCTTTTTGAAGAGTATTTTTTGCATAGAGAACAATATTCTAAATGTTGATTTGATCACAGACTAACCTGTAAATGCCATAATCGATAAAGTATTTACATTGCAGCATAAATACATATAAAGAATGTGTTTTCCATTTATAATATTATTTGTAAGACTCCAGCAGAGAAAGGAAATTCTGAGGAGCATGCTACAAAAGGAGGAACTAGCTTGTGTTAGTTGTCCTAAGGAAGGTACATCCATAAATCCAGGGTTTTTACATTGGAAATTGCTTGTACTGGCCTCTTCTCAATGTGTTGGGAAAACATATCGAAGGAAAGGAATAGAGTGAGTTCTCTGACTTGATAAACCTGATTTAAAGTGACTGTGCAATGAAGATCTGTCAGAAAAGAGACCAAAGTTGACAATGATTTTCCTCCTTGCATGCCTACTGAGAAAATATTTAGAGAAAAATTTTAAAAATATAGATACTGAAGCCCTATTCCCAGAAGCAAGGATGAAGCATCACTGTTTTTCGAAAGCTTCCCTGGCAATTCTACAGTGCAGCCAACATTGATGCATCAGCCAGGTTATCATGAGAAAACCGAAACTACTCTAGGTATTTCAAACAGGAAGGGATCTAACACAGGGAATCAGAGGCTGCAACAGCACTAGAAGGGGCAAGGGAGTGAAGATCAGAGAAAGCCATTGCTCCTGTTCCAGAAATCAGGGAATGTGTGAATCTCCGGAAACCACCACTGAAGACTGCAGCGGCTTATGCTTCAGGACGGGTGGGTTAGAGATAGCCATTGGCAGAATTGCAGGTCTCCTTTCTCCTAAAGCCCTCAGGCTTGCCTGCTATTGACACAGGAAAAATAATGGCTTCTTTTTAGCTCTACCCACAAACTGTCAAAGTGTCACCTCTTATTATTGGTGCATCTAACACTAAACCCTGTGGCCAGGGACTCTAGGGGAAGGAGCAAAATGGTGCAAATCTGTCAATAGATTGGGAACCACTGGTTTGGGATAGGTGAACTTCCAAAATTTAAAACACTGATAGACTCAGGCCTATCAGTATACTCTGAAAATAAAAATAATTATAAGCATTTTGTAATAGCATTTATCCATATTCAAGAAGAAGGCTTGAGGATAAATTCTCCCAGTGGAGAGAAATTTTTTCAACCTTCCAGGTTTCTGTAAGTACCAGGAGGAAGTGGGAATATCTCCCCCAACCCCCCCAAACTTCCTTTAACTTTTCCGGCAATACTAACAAATTCACAACTCAATGGGAAAAAAAATCTATAAGAAGATTCTAGTCAAATGGATTAAAAGCAACAGTTGGCAAAGACTCAGATGAATCTGGTATTCAAATGAAGAGGTTTAATGATGGGTGTCACTAAAATGTGACTATGAAAAAAGGAAAATGTGTTGGTACCAAAGTTCGTGTTCTTTGCTCTCCATACCATTGCCTCTCTGCAAGCAAGCGATGGTATGAATTTTGTAGGGTGTTTTTTTCACATATATTTTCTTTTCATACAAATCTTAATGACTAACTGTAGATTCTAGCAAAGAAGCTGCACATGGACAAAGGACAGTAAGAGACCCTTCCTCTCTTGGTGCTTTCCCCCTGCTCCCTCCTGAGAGCAACCTCCCACCCACCTGGTGTGTTCCCTAGTTCTCTTTCACTCCACTGCTTCTTCCTCTTTCTCTTTCTTTCTTGTGCTTTCTTAACCCTTCCCTTTACTTCCTTCCTGTTAAAAAATATCTGGTGGTAGAGCCAGGCAGAGCTGTGGTCAGACCCATGTGGCATTTCTCAAAAGCAGGGTAACCTCAGATACTGTGCCCATGAGAAAAATATCACCGTGCAGGCAGCCAGCTGAATCCTGAGCCTCCCAGAACTTCTTCTGTTTTAATAGCATTCAATGTTTACTACTTGCCAAGGCTATTTAAGTATTCTTAAATTTAGTGCTTAGAACCATGATTTGCAAATATTTAGTACTTTACAAGGTAGATGCTGTTATTATCATTATTCCCATTTTATAAATGTTGGCTTGGAGACATCAAATAACTTGCTCAGTTTCAGATAGCTGATATTCAGATCAGGCGGTAAGCATCTCATTGTATTCTGAATTTTCCTGGTGATAAAGATTTGTATTCCTCTAAATTGTGGCATTATCATTTATGAAGGTCTTTGGCAGACTAGAGCTTCCAAACAGCCTGGCCATATGAGAAAGGTCATGGAAACCATACCATCTTTATTACTCTCATTAACAATAAGCATTTATCAAGTCTAATCTCTATGCCAAGTCTTATAATGTGTTTTATATAGATTATCTGCATGCATACAAAACATTTAGTACAACTTTATGAAATAGGTGACATAATCATCCCAATTTACAGATAAGGAAAATGAAGTATGGGGATATTAGTAAGTTGCCCAAGGTGACCCAGCCAGTAAGTGACAAAGGCAAGATTCCAGAGCCAACACCTATAGTCATAGACCATGCTATCCTTAGTTACTTGCCTGAATAATAAAGGATGGCTGGATAGAGAGGAAGATGGAGGTTGAGAGCAAAGAAAGAAGATGGGAAGATTCAGTTGATGAGGAAATATCAACTAGAAAGGAAAAACATTTACATTGTGAAGCTTCTAAGAGCACAGCTATGACTACAATGGGTTGTAATAGGGAGGTCCACTTCTGTGCAATATGATAACTTTCCAGAAATTATTTTTTTCTAAAAATACCACAGACTGCCTTTTCAAACAGAGTATGAATTCTCTGGCTCTGGAAGTTTTTAGATATTAAAGAAATTTCCTAAATTGAAGAGAACATTGGAGAGTGTATGTGATCTCTAAGATGCTTTGGAAGTAGAAGTTAGCTCATTGAAACCATCACAGTAGCCCAACAGATTTAAGGAAATAATTTTATTAGTGGCCACACTGAAGCATGATGAGGGCAAGTGGTTGAATCCAGATAAAGAATTAATTTAGTTATTAAACTGAGCTCAGAACCTAGTCTCCATTTTTGCCAGCATTTATTTCAAACAGTCTCCTGACAAACTGCTTGGGGAAAGAGCTGCCCAAAAGCAACTGCATTTGAATTAAGCATAGAGTTGCTGTTCTTGAATTTATTTTTGCACGAGGAAGACACACTTCTTCCTCCATGGTTTAGGAGAAGTACTGACAAGGTGGTGGCCATGCAAGGTGCCATTTTCAGGGAGTGGTGAAAACTGAAGCTGACCGTACAAGACCTGGAAAAATTAGTGCTTATATCATATCTGAGAGCAATATTATCATGCTATGCTTGCAGCAAAGTTACAGTTCCTTCTGGGAAAAGGCAGATTGTTTCAGGAAATGAGGGAGGGGGACCTAGGGGGGTCCACGAGGTACTGATCCCATACAGAAAGTGTCCTTCCCTTGCATAACCATTAGCTTCATTATGTAAGAGCCACCCAGAGAGGTAGAAGAGCAATAAGATGTCAAAATTCAAATGTCTTACTTAAAGTAATGACTTTAAATAAGTCATTCTAATGGCTACCATTTTTATGTTTCATAGATTACAATGCATGTTCTAGTACAGTATCTCACCAAAGCCTTCTCAATATTTTATGTACAAAGGAAACTATGAACTTAAAGGCTTATGAAGGTTTTTTTTTTTTTTTGCATGTGTAGTATCTCATTTATTTTCTAAATGACCCTGAGATGGAGCTGTTTTAAACTATATTTTAGTGGAGCCAAGGAAAACTATATGTAGATACTAAGCTATAGCACCTCTATTGAGTGTATCTAAGATTATTGTTTTGTTTCTGTCATAAAAATCATTATCATTGGACAAGTAAGAAATATGGGGCATTTTTGCATGGTGGAGATAGAAGAACTAATAGTTTAAAAATATTTTTACAATTATGAAAATAGTATTATTGTAGAAAATTTGGAAAACATTGTATACAAAAAGGAAGAAATAAAAATTATTCATGATCCAATTGCCTAAAGCAACCACGTTTAAGTATTTGGTATAGTTACTTTCAATAAATATACATATTCAGATTATATGGTAGAGATTATATTGTGTATACAGTGTTGTCTTCTTTATTTATCATAGAAATATTCTATTTTGTTAAGTATTCTTAGTGAGCTTCATTATAATGACATAGTAGATCATATAAGTGCAGCATAATTTACTTAATTTATTGTTTACAAATCTCTTTGCATATAGTGTATATATTTTGTACCTATTGCTGGTATTACTCTTTGCAATTCCTACAAGAGGGGTTACTACCCAAAAGAGCATAATTTCTATCAATGAACTTGCCACACATTGCCCAACTGATTTCTAGAAATGGACCAGTTTCAGCCTGATGAGCAACATCACCTTATCTTTGCCAGCTTTGAAGATAGTCGCAATATTTTTAACTTATTAATTTTATAGATGAAAAAGATATTGTTTTAATTTTCACTGTGCATGACCACTTTACCTTGTCAACACAACTTATTAAAGACATAGATAAAAGAATCTCTGCAAAAGGCACTCTGAAGTAGATGTTTCCCCCCAAGGGCAAAGATTAGACAATCACAAGTAACTCCCAATAGCTCAAGGTAAATACTAAAGGGTGAGGGAGGCTTGGGTATTGGGTAGGAGAGTAGGGAACACAGTAGCAGGGACTAAGGCGTGTCTGTTTGCCAACTTTCCTCTCTTTCTTATATGCTGAGTTTTGTTTTGTTTTGTTTTTTTTCACTGAGGGAACAGTCACTGAATGCCTGCTGCGTGCCTTGCATGCCTGCCCTAAGCATTCTCTCAGCATTTGTTTCACAGTGTGGGGTCTCTGTTCATGAGGCTCTCTTTGCAGAGGGTGGAACAAGGAAGGGTTCCAAAAAGAGGAACTGAGAGTACTTGGTGATCTGGAGGATGCCCTGCTGGCAACGTTTCCTTTTGAGGCATTGATTTTAATCATACTTCACTCTTCATAATAGAATATGGAAGTATAACCATCTTTTTTGTTTGGACTTCTTTTTTTTTGAAAATGTGTTCTGCCCTTATTCTTTTGTTTTCAGATTACTAATTTAGAAATGTTATTATGAAAAATTTGGAATATATACCACCGTAGAGAGCAATAAACCCATGTACCATTAGTCAGCTACACCAAGCTGTGTACACTCCACTTAAGGCTGCTTTGGTTGGATTTATTCTGTCTCCCCTCCAACTCCTACAATTGCATCATTTAGAAGAAAATTCCAGAAAATCTCATTTATACATTTTATGTATAAATATTTTGGTACATACCTCTAAAAGATGATGTTTGAAAAAACTAAAATGCTATTATATTGTCCAAAATAATTACTTAAAGTCACCAAATAGCCAATTACTGTTCAAATTTTCCTGATTGTCTTATGTATTTTTTCGGTTGATTTTTTGAGTGGGTTGTACACAAGATCTGTACATTGCATTTGTTCATTTGTCTAGTGTATCTTTTTAAAGATATGATCCCAGTACCTTTTTATTCAGCAGGCAGCTCTAGTGACTTTTAGTGGGAAATGGTATTTGAATAAATGCCAAAGTCTGGGTACCAGGGATGTTCATTGTTACTCTGATGGTTACTATTTCCGGACAGAGCTAGGAAGTAATAGGAAGGTGTTTTTGTTTTGCTTACACAATTTTAGTTGCTATTTACTTATTTATATAACAGTATAACTTTTTTTCCCTTGAATATCTGAACTCTATATCTGCTTAGTCAAATACTGAGTGTGATTATTGTAACCAATGAGGTTCTAAATTCTTTCTGGTGAAAATGGGGTTGGCGTGTCATGTGACCTGGCTCTCAAAGTCTTCCTTTTTACTTTGCAACACCCTATGAATCAGAAAGAAAAAAATAAAGCAAAGGGGAGAGACTGATGTTATTTGGAGTAAACCACGGAATAACAGAGCTACAAGAATCTACTGAAATCATTCAAGTTGATCTCTTCATTTTGTAGACACATACACTAATGCTGGAGAGGTGATTTGCTCAAGGTGATCAAAATCAATGGTTCTCAAATTTTAATATGGCCATGAATCACCTAGAGGTATTGTTAATGCCTGAATGCTGAGCCTCACTCCAGAGATTCTGATTCAGTAGGTCTGGGTGGGGCCCTGATGTTGATGCTGCCAATGCACTGATTAATTTGAGTGGCACTGATCTACATGTTGCCTAATAAATAGCCGAAGTGAGCATCTTCTTGCTGAAGTACAGATGAACTCAATTTGTGCTACCTGGGAGTAGATGCTAGAAAAATCAAGGCATCAGGTCAGGAACAGGTAAATTGTGGGTTGACTAGGTGGTCATCTACCTGAAGTGATATAAGAAGAAGACTCAGCTGTCTCCCTGAATCTATTGGGGGTCTTCAATTTTTCATCACACGTTCATTCCTTTGGGATAATTCCTTTTAAAAATAAGTTATTAAGAAAAATTCTACCTCTCCTGGGAAATTTAAGCCATGGATCTCAATTTAAAACCACTTCAAACACCACCAGGAGACTTCACGTGAGTCTCCTAATTAAAGACAATCTTTCTCTGAAATCCCACAGCCTCTGCCTGTATCCCTCTCTTGTCCCTGAATACTTCCTAGGAGATGCATTTACACATTCTTGAACAAGGTGTGATCTAGCAACCTAAGTAACCCAGAGATGCAAGTTTTTAACTTCAGACAAAAGGGCATACCAATTTGCCTGAATAAGGGCCTAAAGATTTGATTAATTGTAGCCAGAAGTGACAGAGGGTTTAGAAAACTCAGTCTTCTCTATATGGTAAAGATAGACGACAGATACCTGCAAAGTCAAGGGAGATACCTGCATTTCATAACAATTCAGGAATCTCAGTCCAAGAACCACCTTTGGGACTTTAAAGTTTCTGCAAGCTTTGTAATCCTCCCTGGAGATCTATCTTCCTCATCTCCTGTCTGTTACTTGATGAGCAGTAAAACCTGAAAATCCAAAAGGCAGATTCCAGGAAGATATAATCTGCACTAGAGAGAAGTCCCAAGGAGAATAGGTGGAGCATCACTGGGGACTGAGGCACTTGCTGGCCTTTGGGACATGAGCAAGAGAGCAGCAATTGGGTTTCCACCTGGGATCCCCTGATAACAGCAGCTTCTTCACCTCTGTATTTCCTGGGCTCACTCTAGTAGGTGGTATATGTTGTAGGGAGAAGGACCCAATGGTTAAGGGTGGTTAAGGGACTCACGATGTGTTTGTGAGAGGGCTGGGTGGGATAAGTAGTAAAGAATATGAAAGAAAAAAAGAAAAGAAGGGTAATATGGTGATCAGTTTTGCCTACTGAATATTGCTTTGGTTTGGACCATAGATGCAGAACTGCCATTCGCTCCTCACACCACCTGCCGCTATTTCTCTGGGTTATGCATCACATCAAGAATGTCAGGTCATGAATCAAAGGTGTTTTTTTGTTTTTTTTAATAAAGGAAATCTGATACCTGAAAGATGGAAAAGAGTGGTTGCCCTTCTGGTGTCAATGCATGAGCAGATGGGGACAATAATTTGAAAGAAAAGATGCCTCTTTGGAACATTGTGTTCAGTTAGCCACTGTCAGCAAAATGCTGCATAATAAGTCATCCCAAGACTCAATAGCACAAAGAGCAATCATTTATTCCCACATACCTAGATATTGGCTGAATGTCAGCTGATTGGTCTAGGCTAAGTTGGGTCTGGTGTCTGCCGGCTCTGGTGGGCTGTCCTGGATGGCCTCGCTCCACTCCACGTGTCTTCCTCCAGGGACGGGGACCTAACCTAGCATGCTCTTCTCACGGTAATGATAGAGGCACAGGGTAGATGTACAGAAACACCACTTCTTAAGGCCTAAGATTAAAACTGGCACAATGTGACTTCCACCTTGGTCTATTGGCCAAAGCGAGTCACCTGGTCAAACACAAAATCAAGGGGGCCAGAAATACATTCTGTTCCTGTGGTGGAGAATCTGCAAAGTCACATGTCAGGGGATGTGCATACAGGAAAGGGGTGAAGAATTGGGCAAATAATGCTCACAACCCAAATGTATATATATATATATATATATAGTATATTATCAGTTAAGTTAAACATTATTACATGTAAGGAAATTCAGATAAAAGACCATTGGATTCTGGTGTTGATTTATAATGCTTTCTTACAGATAAACTGTTAAAAAAAAAAACGTCAGCCAATGTGTCCATATCTGGTTGGTGTTGCTCAGATTCCTTTTGTTCTTTTTCTGTCTAGATTCCTTTAATTATTTTTCTGTGTTTTGCATGATTCCATTGCTACAGTGTCTGCGTTAAACCTTATTAGTCAATTAAAATTCTCAGACTCTATATCTACTCTTGTTCTGTCACTTTAAATATACACCATCTTTAAAGTTGCTGCTAAAGAGCCTCCAATTCACTCTCAAAATACTCATCAATTATATATTGACATGACTGAAACCTTATTTCTCTCCTTGAATATTCTGTGTAATTTTAGTTGCCATTTTTTGAGAATCTCCTAATGCAAAACTCTAAACAGGATCCTTTACATCTCTGTTGTATTATTTAACCCTCCCAACAATTCTGCAATATTTATAATGTAATTCCCATTACATAAACAAAACTAAACTCAGGGAGATTAAATAAATTGCATGAGACCAAAATCGGTGATAGCATCCGAACTCAAATACAATTTGGCTGCAATTTTTTACTATTTTCCACTTGTCTTTTGTTTCGTCGTCTTCCTCCACAACCCCTACAATCGTGTTTTTCGATTTTCTTCTGAGATATAATCAATAGTAGGTTTTCTGTTAGATTTTTTGGTGGCAAATTTTAGTCCAATCCCTTTTTAATCTCTTGAATCTATGGGTTTGGCAAGGTACAAATTATTATTATTATCCTCTATAAAGCTGAGGCAACTAATATTTTGACATGAAGAGATTTACTCAGCCAGTAAGTGGTGGGGCTGGGATGCAGCCACAGCATATTTTTCTCTTATATTATTTAAATTACTATGTTTAATCATGGTGATTAAAGGTATGATAGTCTACATTTTTTGTTAATGGAACTAGCCAATTAACTTGGACTCCAAAAGACTGTATTTCTCTATAAGGTTCTAGAAAACATTGGAAATAATAATAGAGTGAGTGTTCCTCACATTGTAACGACATAAAAATAAATTGGTAGAAGATTGTTATTATTATGCGGTGAGGTAGTCTACTAGGTTCTAGAGTGTTAAATCTGTAATAGGATTTTTTAATAACTTAGGACTCTTGGTAACTAGTTGTGCAATTTCGTGGACAATTTAAGTTAAAGTATGATCCAAAAAGAAGCCAAACTAACTTGAATTTATCTAAATAATCTTGAAGAAAGGAAATTGGAGTTTCTTCCCTTGTGTTGTCCTCATTTTCCAATGAACACATTTTACTGCAAAGATATGGTCCAAAAATCAAGTTTATTTTTCTTTTCGTTGTTTTCATACGCCATTTGTGTAGCAAGCACTATTGAGCCATGGGTGGTTAGTTTGCTATGTGGAAACAGGATGTAAGCTGTCATGTCCTTTGCAAAGGCTTCTCATTAATCTGCCTCAAGCACAAGATGTTTCAAAGAACCCAGTGAGTCCTGATATGGGTTAGTTTTATCCTCATGAAGGCTGAAAGATGAAATTCACTTCCTGGGTAGTATTTGTCTTTATCCTGAATTCTGCAAAATATATTATAACAAGAATTATGGGCTATTGGTATATATTAGTGGTTTTTTGTTTGTTTTTCCTTTTTTATTTTTAGGGAAAAAGAGCTTTAGATGAGAAGGAAATGGAAGTGAAACTATTGATATTTTTGGAGTGGCTGTTCAGAATCCAGCCTTCTGCCGGGTGATTTACGTCATTGTATTTCATTATTAGTCCCATATTACACATGAGGAAATAATGACATTTTGATTAATGCAAACTAGATAGAACTCAAGCTTTTTTTGACTTTGATGGGTTCAAATTTGGTAGGGCATTTTGTCTCCTGTTTTCTTTCATATTAAAACATGGTTCCTATACCAGATAGCTAAATGTCTGTTGCCAGGAGATACTAGCATCATGAGCTGAGTATTAGTTAAATATATTGACTTCTGTTACAGTAGCAAAATGTCTGCAGCATGTCTAGGCCTCAAATACACATATTCCACTACCTAAATCAAATGAATATGCCTTTGCTCAGCATTCCTAGAAAGAGTCCTGAAATTCATTCTGATTGGACCATCTCAGGTCTATGTCCATCCTGAACCAATAATTGTGATTAGGGGGAGGTGGGGGTGAAATGTGCTGCTCAGTTTAGCTCAGCCCAAGTGAAGAATCCCACCCTTGGAGTTGAGTCATGGAGTCAGCTTCTTCAGAATGATATGAATCTTGAAATGGAAATAACAGGCTTTGAGGACAGAAGACATGGGGGTCTGGGGAGAGTGGCGAAAACAGCTGCCCACAACATCATTCATTCTTTCAGTGAAGCATCTAGAGAGCAGCCTTGCTGAGAACCATGGAGAAAACTGAAAAGAATTAGACATAGTTCCTGTCTTGTCTAGGAATATGTCTGCCATTTATTATGGAGAGGGAGGTGCTAAATTAATAACTATAATCAAAACTTGAAATGATGTAATATAAAAGTGGCAAGTAACTATTAGGGTGGGTAAGAGAACTATTTTTTGGGGGAAATAATGAGAAATTCTTGGAGGATGTGAAAGATGACTTAGAGCACGAAACACTACTTAGAAATGTTTTTAGCCATGCTTGATATGTCACTGAGAATGGACAAGGAGATTAGAAGAGGTGATGCCCAGGGATTTAATAGAAAATATAGGGCTCCTAAGAACAAAAATTACTCGATTTCACTGTTTTATTTGGAATAAGGATGCTTTCCAATAAAGATGGTCAAAAAATTAGAAGCATGTGGACAAAAGTATCATTTCTTATTGGCTGAAAGTGGTAACTTTTGTATTCTTTGTTGAGTTAGCTCTGTTTGCTAAGGAAACCAGTGCACAGCAAAGCATGTTTTCTTTCCATCTATATGGTTCCTTTTTAAGAATTTCTATTTCTGAATAAAATTTCAACTATACTTATTTATTTATATCTCTTTTGTTCTAAAAGAGGACATAAAGTACGTGAGCTTTCAGCTAAGTTTTCAACTCAAATTCTTTGTTTCTAAATATTAAGAGGAGGGATTTTGTTTATAGACTAGAGATGGATAAAGTGCCTTGCCAAGGCGCTGAAGGTATTGTGAGCATTTCATAGGGCTGAGCTCTATATAGTGTTCCCTGGAGGAGATGTGGGAGGTTCCCCTAGTTAATGCGTCTCAAATTTCCATGATGATCAAAAAGGAATAAGGCCATCTCTAAACCACAGGCACATCTGGTGACGACAGATTGGCCTCGCTAATTATGTGTGTCTCCTACTAAGGTTAAAACTTACTTCATTTCCTAAATACATAATAGATGTCATCAAGGAATGTGGCCTGGAAAATGTGGATGAGGCCTTGTGAGAAGGCGAATGAACAGTTATTCTCAAATCTAAGAAAGGGAAAAGCTATGCTTCTTTCTTCTAGTCTTTAGACTAGGAGACTTTAGTGTCTGGTCTAAAACTGAACCGATGAAGGAGAATTGCAAATATATTTCTTACTAAAACATCTCTTCCCCTCAAAAAGTTAAGTGGGTTGAGGACATATCTGAAAAATGAGGACTAGACAGCCCAAGTCTAGGTGGAGGTTGTGTATTTGCTGATTGATACATTTCGGGCCACAGTGGAGAAGACCACATCATTCATTAACAAACCTTTAAATGTCTGGTGCTTGCTCTTTGCGGCTCATGCTACTCAGTCCCATGACATTTCCTGCCCCCTCCTTCTTTCCCTCATCTCTTCTCTGCAGGCCAAATCCTTTCCATCTTTCAGTTTCACTTCAAAGGCAGCTTCTCCTGGGAAGCCTTTCTGGATTTTTCCTCCTCCCAGTTTGGCTTGTTCTCCCAGCACCATGCCCTCACTCACTGTCTTATTCTACCTTCCTGTATTTCTACTACACACATCTGTCTCCTTCACTAAATCATAAGCTACTTGAAGGCTGATTGGTCTCTTTTTACTTTGTGTCCATTATTCATTACTGTACAATTTTTATACATCTCTTGGGCAAACACATGTTTCTTAAATTAAATGTAATTTTTCATATTTCTTATAAATATAATTATTGAATATAATTGTGTAATAAATATTCCAGGAAATGGATGCCAGGTCTCATAGCCTTGCAAAATATTTCTTCTTCTCTCTAAGGTGAGATAAGTCAATTATATTGAAAGTTTCCATCATTAAAAAGTTTATAACTAGTATAGAAAATTAGAAGCCCAAAAAATTCAGTAACTGTTCAACAAAATATTTAGTGTTTTCTGTGTACCCAGCATCATACTAGTGAGGGACTAAGCACTCATGGTCATTGACCTCATGGAGTTTCTAGTCTAGCGAGGAAAACGGTCAATCAATATGCAAGTTAACAAATACATTTGCAGTTAGACGTTGATTTAAGTGCTGTGGAGAAAATAAATATCGATTCAAGGTAAAGGAGAAGCTGTAGAGGAGACATGAGTTAGAAAGTCACTTATGTTGTTGAGCCTGATTTAACACAAATGGAGTGGTCCCTGTTCATTGAGCTTCACGCAGAAGCTGCTGGCTGGCAAAGGAAATATGACGTTTGTCCTGAGCAGGAGTGAATGAGAGATGAACTAGACCCCTGCCCACGTCCACTGAAGTTGACTCTTCTGAGATCTCAGGTGCGATAGAGATTGCGAAGATCTCCCTGGTTCCTTGTACCTTAGCTAAGGGATTTTGTTAGGCCTTGGATACACAACAGCAGCAGAGTAGCATTGAAGATGTGGCATCTCAAGCAGGGCTCAGATTCATGCTACTGTTCTATTTTAGGATTCCCTGAGAAGTTTTCGTGTGTGTGGGGCAGGCAGTGGGCACTATGGAGGCACAAAGAGTTAACTTTACTGCTTGTACGTGAGGAGCTTCATTGGATGCTCTTGAATTTCTCCCGTGGGCTGGGAAGGCTGAGCTGTGAAACATGTCCAATTTGTACTTGAAAATGTCCACACAGATCTCTATGGCTCTGACATTCCAGAATCAGAGTTTGGGCCCAGAAAGAAATGCCTTTCTGCTTGGTAACTAGGACTATCACAAGACAGCGTTGGTTGAGTCTATGGTTGAAGGAAGTCTGTGTGAGCTAAGAGCTGCAGTAACAGATGACCTCAAAAGCCAGGGCTTTGTCAAATCATAGACTCAAGATTGGCCATCTCATCTGGCCATCAGATTCAGTGATGAGTTTTCTGCACAAAAATCTGCCGGAAGTTTTCTGATCATGTTTGGCTATATTCACCGCTTTTTCCTTTGTCCAACACTGATGGCCAGTAGCTTCTTCTGCCCATTCTAACTTCTAACATGGACCTCACCCTGTGCTTGGTAATGAACAAATGGGTTCTCATTGTCTCGTACAGAGAACCAAAATGCTCCTAGCAACTTAGTTCCTTTTTCCAAAAATATTGACACTTCACCCTTTTGCCACACACATCTGCGGGTCATGAGTCACTGTTTCGAGGGACTGAATCATCCAGTCTCGGAGTTCACCTTGGCCATGTTTGGAATGTGAAGCTCAGAAGCAGCTGGGTGGCAAACCAGACAAAAGGGGGCTAAGGATTAGGTGGGAGATGAGTCATATAATTGCCTCCCTAGGGATTTTTGAGGAAAATTACTTCAACCCCTGGATGATAGGGCAGGGAGTAAGCTACTGAAGGGGGCGGTAAGGGAACGAGAGTGTGAGACAGAGCTCCCAGTCTCTGCAGGGATTCCATCAGGAATAAGGCAAGGCAAGCAAAGCGCAAGCAGCCCTTGGAAACAGGGGCAGCAGGAATTACACTGGAAGTGGCCCCCAGACAGCATCAGGGCCAGGCTGGAACTGACATCTGAGGGGGTGGCTGGTGTTGGGAGGGTTGTTGACCAGAGAGGAACATCCAAACTGCTGCCAGGGCCGTGAAGTGAAGAAAAGAGTGCTGGAGGGAGGGGAGATGGATGGGGTTCAGAGAGGCTTAAAACCCTGCAGGGTCTGGGAGGGAAACTGAACCAGGAGCCGGAGAGAAGAGAGGCAGAACAAGGTGGGCGTGACTTCAGCCTGGCACTTCCAGAAGAGGGCCACACTCCAGCACTCATCCGGAGCTCACTGGGCACAGGGCACACTCACAGACACCAGCCTCTGGTGCCCGTTGATGGCTACATGTGGCCCTCTGGGGCTGAGCTTGTGAGTGGGGCCAATCTCTCAGCGTGAGTTTCCATCTCACAAAGGGGGCGTTAAGGACATAGAATTCAAAGAGTGAAAAGAAATTAAGAAAATGGCTCAGGACTCTCTCTAGGACAAATTAAACTTTGGTAATTAAGTATTAATGCAGTTTTGTTTTTCTCTTACATCGCAATCTAATGAACTGCTTTTTAAACATTTATTGGCTTTAGAGAATATTGTGTGGGCCTGTTTTAATTACTTCTCCAAGTCTGTGAGTATTCAAATTAATTGTCTTTAAATAATCTGATAACTGATCACAGAGATATAAACAATGCAGTGGAAAAACAAGGATCGAAGGCTATTCCCCTGCCCTCATCAGAAGAAGAGTAGGGATGGAGCAGGGAAGGAATGTCCACTTTTTTTTTCCCCGCAGGAAGGAGACTTCTGTGCTACTGCGACCCTGTGGTTAGGTGCAGAGAATTTGGGCTTCAGAATCCAATGGCCTGAGGCTCCTATTTCAGGGCTGGACTTGTTAGCTGAGTGATCCTGGGAAAATTGCTTAACTTTCCTGAGCTTCAGTTTCTTCATTTAATATTTGGGATAGAATTACCCATGTCTTAGACTTCCTAGGAGGATTATAAGTAATGTTTATGAAATTTCCATCATAGAGCCAAGAACCAAGGAGGGACTCGGGACCCAGACACTATAGTTATCAGCAAATTGTGCTGCAATGGATATGCCCATTACTAATGAGAAGGCATAAATCCAGAGGTACCTGGGACTGAAGGTGGAATAAGGCTGAGCCTTGACAGATTTGCCTGGTTAATTTCTCAGTAACTTAGATTTGAGGACGATCTTACTGCTCTGAATGAGCTTATATATACAGTTTACTTTGGAGGTGTGGTATTTTCCAACCACAGATATTGGTTAATTCTCCAGATGAAAACCCATCTTTCCCTTAATCAAGAAGCTCTACATTTTCTAAAATCATTTTCCATTCCTGGTCCTCCCCAGGTTTTCTGTTGGCATGGCAGTTGAACTTGGCAGATTATATTGGGCTCCAAGACAGATGTCAGTGATTTCTCCAGGGCTCTATTTGGATGCGAAAGGAAGGCAGGATTTGAACAGAACGCCTGTAGAACTTCTGGAAGAGTTTTCTTCCACTGTTGGCCTAGCTCGCTGAGGCCTGAGCATATGGAGTGTGTCTCAAGGGGCAATGAGTTACTTGGAGATGGTATTTTATCCACAGCTTATTGTCTTGCTCATTTCGGAATTCTGCCTACAGGAACAGCTAGTAAAGATTGATGGCTGATTGAAGTCATCTGGATTATATATTGTAAAACTTCTCAAAAGGAATAATTTAAATTAGAAAGCAGGAATAAATTTTTGACTTTAAGTAAATATTCTGTGCCTGTCAATGTAATGAAATTTGACACCATAAATCTATATCCACAGATATTTTCATGTCATAGGACCACTCTTTTTTATTTTTTTTATTTTTTTATTTATTCTTTTTGAGACAGAGTCTCACTCTGTTGCTCTGGCTAGAGTGACTGCCGTGGCGTTAGCCTAGCTCACAGCAACCTCAAACTCTTGGGCTCCAGCGATCCTATTGCCTCAGCCTTCCGAGTAGCTGGGATTACAGGCATGCGCCACCATGCCAGGTTAATTTTTTCTATATATTTTTAGTTGTCCAATTAATTTTTTTCTATTTTTAGTAGAGGCAGGGTCTCGCTCTTGCTCAGGCTGGTCTCGAACCCCTGAACTCAAACAATCCGCCTCGGCGTCCCAGAGTGCTAGGATTACAGGCGTGAGCCACCGTACATGCCAGGACCACTCTTTTTTAGACACCACCTTTTGGAAATAATCCAAAATATGTAAAATGCTAAGTTCACAAAAATGTTTATTCTAGAGTTATTTATAATAACAGTAAGTTAGAAACATACCATCACTGAGAATTTGGTTAAGTATCTTTAGATTCATTCACTTGATGAGATGTTCTGCAATCGTCTAAAAGTGAGAATCACCAAGTACTTTGATATATTGCTAGTGAAAAATATGGGTTGAAAATTGAGATACAATGAGATTATAATGATCTCTCTAACAATCTAACATAACAGCATGAAAAAATACTAGCAGAAAATATACTAATATTTAAAAGAGTGGAAACATTCTGTTCATCTTCTAATTTTTCTTTAGTGTCATTAATTTATTTGCTTCTTTTCATAATAAGATTTTTAAAAAATCAGAAATGCTGAGGGAATGAAAGGGAATAAACCCCTGGTAGTTAGTCGGAAGAAAAAGGCTAATGGCAGAGGAGATGAGCCAGTGGACAGTTCAGTGTACAAAGTAGTCACAGTGTGAGCAAGGAGAAACTCCACTTGTGACACACACTCAGAGTGAGTCACATGAAGTGATAACATGAAAAACAGCCTTCTTTGTGATTTCCCATTCATGCTTTACCATGTTTTGGTGTTTCATGGCCATAAGGAAGGTTGGAGGAAAGGAAGTCACTTGCATTGCTGTCTGAGGCCTCCTCCCTATGTGTTCATATAGTCATGTTTATATGACATGTTTCTCTGTCTTCTGGGGTTAAGTGGATTAAGTGGGCCGGATGGTATGGTGAGGGGGGCAAGGCAGCCACAGCAGCACTGGGCACTCAGGAATTCCAGGAACATAATCCCCCAGATTTAACATTTCCTGAGAACGAAGAACAATACCTGGATAACAAGAGATTTCTTTGAAGCAAGATTTCCAGCAAGAAGATGGGGTGTATTCATGGAGATCACAATTCACAGCATGTTTCCATACCTATACAACTGTGCAAAGCTCTTCTTGGGAGTGCGAAGGATGCACTGATCCTTATTTTGGAGAAATAAGGTGGTAGCACAGGTGTCTTGGATGCCTTGTGGCTCTCACTCCGCACAGACACAAAGCCTCTGAGCTTCAACCTCATGGGGCCCAGACCTCAGATCCCATTCACTTGTAGATAACCAGAAGTTGTTTCTTCACCAGTTATAAAGTCAGCGACAATGTTAAACTCCTCAAGTGAGGGGAGAAGAATGGCTCAAGCCCAGAATGTTGCTTGTTGGTTGAAACTGATGTTTTTGATGAGGGAGGCTGCAGATCTAACTTTACTGAAACTATCTAAACAAGCATTTTTTATGATTATAGTTGAAAATCCTGGGGAGTCCTTTCAAACTTCAGAAATAGGATGCGCAAAGGAAGAGGACTGTGAGAGAGTGCAAATAGAGAAAAAAGGGGGGGGGGACTTTTTATATGCTACTTAGGCATATAATTCTCTCAAATGGGTTTCTTCAGAGTTGATATTTCTTTTTGTTGTTTCCCACACTATTTCTGATATTTTCCAACAGATTTTTTTTTTAGTAACCCTGAGTTGGTCCGTAATATGGGAGCTGTCATCCCAGAGTCTTCCCTCAATTTATTATGGAATGAACTGCTGCTTGACTTTCCCAGAGTGAGTGATTAAAGTGCCTGCTCCTATCTGTTTTCAACAAACACAACAAGGTGTAATTTGTTCTAAGGACAGCTCAAAGGCAGGAAAGACATTTGTCCTCCAACAACCTTTTCTCAGAACAGCCTATTCTGGCTCTTCCAGTAAGGGCTGAATATCCATTGCGGCTCCTAACTCATGTCCTTGAGGTGAGGTACATGAGGGTGGGCTTAAAGCATGGCTCTGCCACTCAGAAGCTGCCTTCTGTCTCTCTGGGCTTCTGGAGTCCACCTGTAGCAGTGCTGCATCAAGGGAACACAGGACATGAAAGTTAGCCAGTGACGATTCATGCTAACTTTGGAAACTCCCTGTGTGGCTGACGCTACAGTTTAATGGTGCATCGGATGCTGTGAGCTCTAGATTTCACTCCAACACTAAGATGTTGTGATTTTGTCTTCTGATTCCTGGCACAAGGATTCCTCCTGCCCTGGAGACACAGTGGCAGCTCTTGTGGGTCTTTCCATCTTGAAGGTAGGGGTGGGTGTGGAGCATTACAACCAAGAAGACAGTGATAAGTCTAAGAAGAACTTAGTTAGAATAGGGCTGATTCCCTTGTACTGAGTGGTCAGGAAGCTGAATCTTGCTCTTGTCAGTTCAGGGTGTGGTAGGAGGTAGTGAAACCAGGGATGGATGGGGAGCAAAGAGGAATGAACAGCAGTATCAAAGGGGCCAGGTCTTTGATCCTGAGCAGGATTCGGTCACTCAGAGTTCTTGGTTCCTGGCACTGTGTCCACCTATTCCTCTAACCAGGGAAGTGTGAGTGAGCCGTACACTCCTTGCTCTGCCTCTGATGTGAAGACATCATTAGCACCAGGGATTGATTCTCTGTCTTAATTCTCTGCCAATATTTATCCTCTCCTTCCTCATTCCCAACCCTCAGTTCAGACATAATCTCTCTCTCTTTTAAATAATGGCTTTACAGAGATATGATTCACCAACCATAAAATTCACTCTTTATAGGCTAGCCGAATGGATAAATATACACAAGCCAAGTATCTGCTATCTTCAGGAAACACATCTAAACCACAAGGACTCATTCAGACTCAAGGTGAAGGAAGGAAAACAATATCCCATACAAACAGATACTGGAAGAAAGCCAGTGTAACAGTTCTCATATCAGATAACTTAGTCTTCAAATCAACAAAAGTAATGAAAGACAAAGTTGGTAGTTATATAATGGTAAAGGGAACAATTCACCAAGAAGGCATAACAATTCTAAATGTTTATGCATTCAACACAGGTGCACCCAGATACATAAAGCAAATCCTACTTGATCTAA
>CAUYSK010024159.1:0-15678 GCA_963575035.1 Avahi laniger
TAATAAACTGTGGTATATGTATACCATGGAGTACTATTCAGCTTTAAGAAACAATGGTGACATAGCACCTCTTATATACTCCTGGAAAGGGCTGGAACACATTCTACTAAGCGAGGTATCCCAAGAATGGAAAAATAAGCAACACATGTACTCACCATCAAATTGGTATTAACGGATCAACACATAAGTGCATATATAAGAATTACATCTATTAGATATTGGGCAGGGGAGAGGGGGGAAGAGGGAGGAGGGGACGGGTATATGTGTACACAAAGAGTGCAATGTGCACCACGCAATGGGATGGACATATTTGAAACCTGGACTGAGGGAGGGAGGGGGGGGCAAGGGCAACACACGTAACCTAAACATCTGTACCCTCATATTATGCTGAAATAAAAAAAAAAATGAGAAAAAAAATAATAATAATATTCACTTTTGAGGAGGTACATACAGCTTATATCTTCTCCTGCCTGTTTCCCTCATGTGACTAGTACAAAAATGTCATTCCCACTATTACCCTAAGCAACGTGCTTTCATCACATGGGCCCTTGCTAGGAGAAATTACAGTAGAGTAAAAAAAAAGAAAAAAAAAACAGTTTTCTAATGTAGGTAATCTCACCCTTAACAGATAATACAGTGAGAGCCCACACGAGGGGAATAAGAAAGGGAACACAGCACAAAGGCTATAGTATTGCAAGTAATTCAAATAGTTGTGTTAAAATGGAAATCACATAAATATTATACGTGTGCTTTTCCTGGTAAAAGCTCTGCAGACCACTGCCAACAGGAATGAATTTTAATGACTAGTTTATAACCTCTGAGATGCTTGAAAATCTAACACAGTTGTAGTTAAAATGTAATACTATTATAGCATCAGTGCAATTAAGAATTCTGCAGGGAACATTTCCTGCTGGAAAATTTGTTTGCCTCACATTAGGAAATGAAGCTATTTCTGATCATTTAAGATGGAATGTGGCTAATTTATTGATCTGTAAATGTTACCAAAATATTTGACCCCCAAATATTAAATCACATTGCTAAACAATTCAGTCTCTCCATGGGATGGATGTAAATATCAACATAAAAACTGACATTTATGCTGGTTTACAGTTTCCTGTTTTTATGAACGCAGTCATTTCATTTTAAATCACTTGGGTCTTGAAAACGCAGTGAGGAAAACATGACAAACCCAAAACGCAGGTGCCCATAGAGGCGTCAGGGCACGGAATGGCTGTTCAGCGGCCTCCACGCAGCTTCACGTCCACGTTCAGACGCGCTGCAGTTAACTCCCTCGGTAGCACCTCCATTGCAAAGGGTGGTTTTGGTAATGGCTGGCTTATTAGTAGGGGAACAAGTCTTGATATTATGAAGACTTATAAAGAGTTAGTCACGAGCACTCTTAGCTTTCACTGAGATTAAAAACTACATATCATAAGCCCTTGGACAACAGGGAATGAAAAGGAAATGGCACTTAAATTCAAATTAAATAAAAAAGAATATTTTTTATTCTTTTTCCCTTTTAGAAAACATAAAATGCTTCATATAAAATCAAAACTAAATTTTTCCCTTACATTGAGGGCTGACCATGTACAGTGGAAGCATACAGAGTTGTATATTTTTGAAATTCCAAATTCCCATGATTCAGGTTATTTTTTGGTTAAAGTAGCATGTCTTCAAAGGTGTCGCTTAAAAGAAAATGTTATTTTCTCTAGTGAGTCACTCTTTTATGAATTAACATCTTTTAATATTCACTTACCTCTCAGTGACTTCTCACAGGAGAGAGAGTTATCAGAGAATAGCCACAGAGTAGGGAAATCTCAATTCAGGGCAAAGCAGAAGAAGAAATGAGCTGGAACATGGCCTGAGAGTAGGACAAGAAGAAGAGCAGTCAAAAATCAGGGTAGGGCCATTGACAACATAAGTGTTGAAAGTAGGGGTTTGCCTAAGGAAAAGTGGTTCCCACTGGAAGATGGGGTACAAAACCAAAATATACCCAATTTGTAATATTGCCTGGAGACAACCCTGCTAATGTCTCCATGAAACCTTAAGAACTCATAAGGAGTAAAATGCACATAGAATATTAGCTGCATGGTGATATATCAGTAAAAAATGCCCCAATTAAAGTATTTGGCATTGTTCCTGGAAGCTAGTGTTGGGAGAGACAAGCTGCCATGAGCCCTGAGCCCTGTACTTATTGCTGGGTGTGCCAAAAATGCAAAGCCCTAAGTGCTCTTTGTCAGGGCCATTCTCAGAGTTGTGTGGGCAGCAAGCAACCTTGAAAGATAAATGACTGTCTCCCTCTGGGACTAAGAGCATTCTTGTTTATTGTTTGCTAAAAAAAGGCAAGTTCCCCAAATTTTGTGTTCTCTGGCTGCAATAAAATCTGATGATGTTTTCAGCATCCACATAGGCCCATATCACAATTTCTCCTGTGAGACTTAAGGGGCAAGGAGAACTGACACACATGGTGATGTTCATGATTCTTGCTGGACCATGAGTTATAAAAAGTCCTTTGTCTCTGATCCAGGAGTCTTGTGTCTTCTCAGCATTCATAAACAGACTGTCTTATTAGCTAACAGGTAGGGTTAAATCTCAGACCCAACGCCTAGAAATTGCTCAACAAAATAACCATTACTATAAATGGAAATAATGTATTTCAAAAACCTACTAGAAAAAGACATAATATGAAAGAACTAGGGATGCATTTCAAGATTTGAAGAAGGCTTTAAAAAACAATCATTATGCTATAGTATAGTACAATCCAATCAAGCAATTATGACTAAGGCATTTCTTCCTCCAGTCAGTCTAAAAGGACAAAATCAGGTTTATCTTTAGGGTTAGCTTCGTACATAGTTCTTATGCAATTCAGGACATTTTGTGACTCTAAAATTTTGCTTTCTTAATTAGCATATACAAATTTCTTGACATTCTTAGAAATAATAATGACAACAACAAACATATAGTTCTCAATAATATTCTAAGCACCATATAAACATTAATAATTCACCATACAGCAGCTATGAGATAACTACTATTATTGTTATCCCTGTTTTATAGATAAACTAAGGCTCAAAGTGGTTACATAACTTGCTCTAAGAACCAAGGTGGTAAATGGCAGAGCTACTATTACATTTGAACTCAGATAGTCTGACCCCAAAGACTGTGCTCTTAACTAGCACATTACAAGTCTTTCTAGAAAATAATGAAAATGGTTAATGATGAACAGGAAGATGGGGTACAAAAAAAATGTACCCAACTTGTAATATTGCCCAGAGGCAACCCTGCTAATGTCCCCATGAAACTTGAAGAGGCTGTAAGGAGTAATATGCACATAAAATATTAGCTACATAGTGATACATCAGTAAAAAAAAAATACCCCAAACTCACATATTTTTCCTCAAATATTTTTAAAGTTTTCTAATAAAAAAAATGTAAGCATAGTTCAGTGAATATGGTTGATTTGCATTATTTATAGAAGTTACGTTCTACAAAGTCACCTCAAACACTGAATTAGAATGGTGAATGGTTAATGATGAACTGTAAAAAGGAAAACTAACATTTTGAACACCTCTTATTGCCAGACATTTTGCAAAATTATTTCATGTAATCTTTTTCTTGCTAGGAAACATTCCCGTCACTATTTTTACAGATAAGGAAACTGGAACTCAGAGAAGATACGTAATTCA
The DNA here is from genome assembly GCA_963575035.1 of Avahi laniger. Taxonomy (NCBI): domain Eukaryota; kingdom Metazoa; phylum Chordata; class Mammalia; order Primates; family Indriidae; genus Avahi; species Avahi laniger. The sequence continues at coordinate 3,687 of CAUYSK010024159.1, forward strand.
GCCAAGGTCACATAAATTAAAAAGTTGGAGAAACCAGAATTTCAATTTAGTTTTGATTTATTCCAAACCCTGTGTCCTTTCTATTACACAAGATGTTTACAGGACACTTGAAGGAAAGGCTATGGAAGCAAAAGACAAAATTTTTCCAAATGAATAATCTTGTTTAATGTAAGTACTTTTTTTACTTAAAACAAAAATAGAAACTAATAGAAACTTTCCAAGGAGGTAATTTTGTGACTAAAAGCTTCCCATATTATTTGAAGGTTTTTGTTTCTTTGTTTGTTTTTAAATATGCCTTATCAGGTATAAAGGAACTATTTTCCCTAAGTTTTTGTCAATAGAGTTATTATTGTATTTTAATTTTAATGGGTGTATTTTTTTTAGCCATATACTTTAATGTCATACAATCAGCACTGGACTGGAGTCTAGGAGTAACTGTCTACTGCATATCTAAATTACACTGGTATTTTAAGTTGTCCGAGGCTCATTTTAAATGACAGAGCACTGGAATGTGAAGAGATTCCCGAGGCATCTTAATCTCCCCTTCACTGGGGAAGAACTCCTAGAGACGCAGCTGACCTACCTAAGATTGTACATGAACTGGAGTGCTGTACGTAGAGTGCCGGCTTTCTCATAACAGAAGGGCTGAAACCAGCCGATCTCTAAGGCCTCAGAAGCCATACATTTCTGTACTATTGTGAATCTGGGAAATTATTTATCCCCAAAATGCTACATATATCATAAAACCCTCAAACTGACATATTTTTCCTCAACTGTTAAAGAATTTCCTAATCTAAAAAAAAAAAATTGTAAGCATAGTACAGTGAATAGTCATATATCCTGTACCTACATCCACCAGGTGCTAACATTACACTTGGTCTCACTTGCTTTGATTAATATACTTGTATATGAGTATGTTTGTGTACTCAATTATGTGTATATATACATACACACGCACGTATGTGCATATAGGGTTGATTTGCACTAGTTATAGTAGGTAGTTACATTCTATAAAGTCTCTGCAAACACGGAATTGGAGAATACTGAACTATTGCTCCAAGGGAAAATACAGAATTAGGTTTCTGCAAGCCTGGAGTCACAATATTTTCATCAAGTAATTAAAATATAACTTTGTTTCATGTGTGTTTCTATTTAAAGACATCTTATTTAGCATTATTGTTAGCTCATTAACATTGAACTCATAGACAACAGCACTATAACTCATGCCTGAATGAAATTTATCTAACATGTGTTTTCACAGCACTTAAACACTTTGGTGTTGAAGAATATGAGACAGAACTTCAGCATTACACTTGGAGGCCATTTTAAACAGCAAAATCACCAACAAAAAGCATAAAATAAAGTGAAAATCATGGCACGAAGTAGACTACAAATAAAACACTTGTCTACAGTATGACAGCTGGAACAGGAAGGCAGCAGGTGGCCTTGTTTGACCTCAGCTGGGAATGTGCACATCGGGTGACACAAATTTTTCGCCGCTCTGCACATGGCTGCAAATGACCATGAAAGCCCCCAGGAGCATTGATCTTAGGGTTACAAATAAATTTTAGCAAATAGGCAAATTCAAAATTATGGAATCCGTGAATAATGAGGCTTAGCTATATATATGAACCATTTAAATTAAGCAGCAAATCTATGATATTCTACACTAAATAAATCAATGCTGGTGAATTTTGAGTACTTTAGATCTGAAGCAAAAGTGAAAATAAATACATAAGGACATTTTGGAAACTTTTAAAGCCTGAGGGCTCCCTAACCTCACATTTTTGGAAATCATACCTCTCCTTTGCAGGCCTCCCTCACCTACCAAACCACGGCACACCGTTCTCAAGTTATTGACCATCCTAAGAGGAAGGGCCAACTGTAGAATGTTACCTCAGACCTTTTTAGAGTTACCAACAAAGCAGTGAAATTTCTCAATTATCTCTATTTGCCTGCAGCAGAGATGTTCACATACCCATCTCTCAATGCCCCTTTTATGTCACTCATGGATTTCACCTGCTGATGTACAGTATTTCCCTGAGCCAATCCCCAACGATCATGGAATTGACATTTTTTCACCGTAATTCTGAATCATGTCCCAGACACTGCAGTGAGGCAGGAAGGAGCCACGCCGTGTGCCTCAGCATTGTGTTTCTTGAGCATTGTATTTCTACTTGTACCGAGCTGCCAACGTAACGAGGTGTCTCAGAAGTCAGAGCCAAAATCAGGCCCAAGAGCATCAGCTTCAGCTCCCAATCAGGGCTCTCCATCCCATTTCACAAGGACTATCGATCACCCCTCATCTCACCAGGCCTTTGTGTTTTACTACAGCCATCATGTTTGAATATCCAGGATGCTGATAACTATTCGTGGTAATAAAACTGTGACATAAAGCATTGATCTTGACCTAGTAAAACATGTGTTGCTATCAAAGAAAGGGAGACTTTGGGATTTTAGATTATTCGGCTTCACCGTCAATTCTAACAAAAGTCTTGCGATTTCTGTATGCTTTATTCTTGGCTTAGCTGGTTTCAAGAAAGTTTCTGAGAGCCACTTGCACCATAAATGAAAGCTGTCTTTGCCCAAAGACTTTTATAAGGAAAACTACAAACAAACCACATAGCTGCTGCCTCCTCCAGCGCCATCTTTTGCAGATCCTCACATTACACCCTCTGATTCGGACACACTGCAGTTCCCCTCGTTTTGGTGGTCCTGACGTCCCTGAGCCCTTGCACTGGCTGTGCTCTGCATCTGAAGGTCCTTCCTCTCCCTTCTTTGCTGGCTACCTCCTCTTCCTCGTTCCAGTCCTAGTTCTTCTACAACTTCCTTGGGGAGGACCCGCTGGGCTATTCCTCAGACTGAGTTAACTACTTCTCCTCTGTTCTTCAGCATCCCATGCTTTCTCTGCTCCTCTCTGTCACAGCACCCTTAACGCTGTGTTGAAATCGTCTGTCTACAATTCTGTCACCCACGTTAGACTGTGGGTCTTCTGAGGCCTTGTAAAGACTGGATCTTGTTCATCATTTCATCCTCTGTTGCTAGCATACTACCCAGTACAGAGAAGAGCTCAAATATTTGCTGCATGGAAGACTGAATTAATGAATGAGTAACTTTGAATTTCCACTTTCTAACAAGAAGTACCATTTGTCCTATTTGGAATACCTAACTTCTTGTTTTATGAAATTAGAATTCCTAAAATTGATTCATGAATTTGGTTTTCTTTAAATGCTTTCATATTTTCCCTGTCTTCTTAGTTTTCCTCATTTCCCCTATTCAGGAAGGAGGTCAGAAATTCATTTAAACCAATTTATTTTTAATTATCTGCAAAGTGCAGACTTTCCACAGTGCCGTAAACCCCCTGTTGGGAAGAGATGCTCCTAACAAGCACAGCCTCTAAGGCACACAGACAGATGAGTGGGGAAATGGCTGCTAATCAGCTCACACAACCTCATTGCTCCTCAACTGACTTGGAGGAGTGTGCTCCATGCTGGCTTTTCCTCCCAGGAGGTCACATATATCCTCTCAGTCCTGTGAGCACCTGAGTGTGTGTGTGCCCCTTGGGGAAAGTTGACACAGGTCCTAATGAGTCAGTCTGGCGTGTGGAGGAGTGAGAGAAGTCTGTGTCCCATCGTTTGACTTCAGCCACACTTCATCTTTCATGTATCACAAATGAGCTGAACCAGACTTGCTTTTTTTCAAAAAGAATAAAATGAAATGCCTTTAACCATTTCGAACGAATGGTCTCACCAGGCTCCAAAGTGCTCAAACATTCAGCTCATTTCCCATAGTCCATATTTAAACCCAAGACCTACATGGAATGGTAAAGAATGATATTTGTGCATGCTAGGTAACGTTAGCATGGGAAGAGCAAACAGGGAAATTGGAAACAGCAAACGCAGCTTCTCAAGGTGAATAAACATATGGAATGACTTTTCTGGCCAAGCATTTAGAACCAAGGCACTTAAAAACTCGGGTGACACTTACCTGTTTTCCAGAAACTCTGAGGTGAGAATTAGATGGACTAAATAAAAATTATATTAAAAAAATAAGTAAATTAAACCTGAAAGATAGATTCTCCACCATAGGATACCTCATGTATATTTTCACAAGGTGGGTTTCAATGGATAACTAATGATAGTGACCATGCACTTCAACTAACATTTATTTAGTGACCTTCCAGTGCCAAGCGCTATGCAAAGAAACTGCACAAATGCTGTCTCATGTGATCCTTACAATAACTCTACACGGTAGGTGCTATTATCATTCTCATTTTACAAATGAATAAGCAAGCTCAGAAAGGTAATTGACTTCTTCACAATTAAAACCATCTGCATAGCCCTGTTGTCATAACTTTCATATACTTTACTACCTTTGGTTGAAAATGATTTTATAATTTCTAAGGATAGGAAGAGATTCCTTCAAGATGGGCAGACACCAAAAGAGAGGGCACATCCCTTGGAGATATGCATTAAGACATAGTAAGCACAACCATTCTGAAAGAATCTGCTAACACCTGTAAACTGACCTTTACTTGCCACCAGCTATATCTCCAGCTGAGTTCCAACTGCTCGTAAAACATCTCTACATGTATGTTTGCCCATTTCCTGAAGTTTGACATCCTTAACCAGGTGACCTTCTAAACCTCACCCTGGAGAAATAGGTAATCTGTGTATATAAGGATATGTATATCCACCCATGAGCCAGAGTCAGGTGGAGAAAAATAGCGCAAGGAAGACAGGTTTTTAAGATGTATGGTATATGTTCCCAAAATGGAGAGTTGACTCCTCAAACCTGCCCTGTTTGGGCCAAGTTGAAATTTGAAAACTTGAAACTTGAAAAAAAAAATGGCAAGTTACCTATATGTGCACACTCTAACCTTCAGAGCTCTAGCTTTGGATCTGACTCTGGTCTTTTGTGTGCTCTAACCTCATTTCCATCTGCTTTGCCCACTTCTCCATACTCTAACATGATGTTCTGATCACAAGCCCTGATGGCTTTCTTTCCAGATAGTTGGTGTTGAAATTCTTAACTTGAACTTCACCTACCTCCAAATGAACACATCAGAGTATTTATAAATAGGTTATTGTTACTTAAAAAATAGATTATTGGCTGCTTCTCTGCTGAACAATAAGCTGAAACCTTCACAAGTATCATGATATTTACATTTTACAGATAATATCATTGAGACAGGAAGATGTCAAACAATTTTCTCAGGTCATGTAACAAGTGAAAAATTCAGAATTCAAACCTCCCCACTTATTCTCTTGCTAGGGCTCACACGGTTAATCACTACACCGTAACACTTAACGCCTCCCATTGCAGTTAGATAGAAAGACACCAAAACTTCTCCCTGAAAATTGATAGCTATAATAAAATCATTTTGCCAGTGTCTCAGGCCAGAACTCTTTGAGATATCTTTGAATCAAATCTCTTCTTCACCCCTATAGTCATTTGTCACCCAGTACTACCAATTCTTCCATCAAAACTTCACTGCAGTCTTCATTTCCTTTCCACCGCTCTCTCACCATCACTATTGCAATAGCATTCCAACGGTATCCCCAATTTTAGCCTTTTTCTCCCGAATCCATCCTACACATTTGCTAAACTAATCTTCTTAAAATATCATATTCATCAGAGAAGACTGAAGTCTGAAGATGTTTAGCCTTTAAGGAGGTGATTTAAAGATGATACAGTAGCTGTTTTCAAGTACTTGAAGAGTTAACTTTATTTTGTATTTTCAGAGAACAAAATCATGATGACCTACATGGGATGGGGAAGTGAAATTTTTAAAAAATAATTTAATCTTGATATGAAGAAGTGATTTTTATCAATTAGAGCCATTCGAAAATGGAGTAGCTAGCATATCACATCGTGATTCCCCCACTAATGTGTTAAAGCAGAGACTAAATGACCACTTGTCAGAGGTATTGTAAAGCCAAGAGTTTAGACTCAGTCAGCTCAAATACCTCTTACAGCTTCTGGAATTTTTAACTCTATAATGAGTTTCTGTTCAAAGGCCAAAAATGGCCCTCAGATTCAAAACTCCCTATCCATCTAACCTTGCATTTCAATACTTCCCAGTGTGAAACCCTATTCCAGACTTCACCAAACTTATGCCCCCAACTGTATGCATTTGTTCAAGTAGGTTGACCCAGCCAGAATCCCTGTCTTCAAACCCTCAACCTCCTCAAATCATCTTCTTGTTTTAGTAATGTAATACTCCTGTAGAATTCCACCAAAATACATATTAGCACATTTTATGCTCTTTCTCCTTTCCTTCAGTTAAGTCCTAATTCATTCATGCAGCCTACCTTGGAGAAAATACTATATATTGAATTTTTTTTATCTAAACACCTACTATATGGGCTCTTAACCTTGGTGTCATCAATAAACTTAAGTGTTTCCCTAAAATTATATTCAAATTCTTATGTGCAAATGTTTATGTGCAATTTTCTAGTGGATGCAATTATCCTTGTATTTCATTAGCACCTCAATGAGATCTTTGTACCCAGAAGGGTTAAGGAAAATTTTGTTTGCATTTTTAATCATCTGTCAAGGTTTAGCACCTAGCTATTCTCTTTCATACTTTTTCACTAATATTCTCTCTAGATTGTAAATCTCTTGAGGGTTGAGGCCATTTCCTTTTCTTTTATTTCTGAACCCTACGCTGTGAACTCCTTTGTAAAGAACAGGATAGCATCGTGCCTGTACCCCAAGAACCTTGTACCTGGTAGGCGATTGAGAAAAGCCTGTGAAGGAAGGAATGGATATCACATCCACTACTAGAGTTTTCAGTTACCTCTGATAGCTCTTTTAATATTCTAAATTGACCTTGCAATGGACCAATGTTTATATCTCCCCCCTAATTTACATGTAGCAATCCTAACCCCCCAAGGTGATGGTATTAAGAAGTGGTGCTGTTGGGAGGTGATTAGGAAATGAGGGCAGAGCCTTCATGAACGAGATTGGGGCCTTTATAAAAAAGGAGACCCCGAAGAGATTCCTGCCCCTTCTACCATGTGAGGTTACGCTGAGAAGACAACCATCTATGAGGAGGCAGGACCTAACCAGACACCAAATCTGCCAGTGCCTTAATCTTGGACTTATCAGTCTCTAGAACTTTTAAGAAGTAAATTTCTTTACTTTTTGTTTATGAGCCTCTCAGTCTGTGGTATCTTATTACAGCAGCCTGAACAGACTAAGACAGATGTGAAATTTTCAAAATAATCACTAAGTAGTCGCCTTCTTAATTCTGAACATACCGTGAGATATAAAAATATCTCATCATGTTTCATCAAATTTGTCTGCTACAGATTATCTATTTGAGACATTTTCCATGCTAGAAGTGATTGCATTAATTTAATTTCCTGGTGCTCATACAGAAGCATCTTTGATCCACTGCTGATCATTATATATCTGTCCCTCACCCATTATGCAGTGAAAGACCTGGATATGGCAGTGTGTGAAGAAGCTACAAAGGGAGCTAGTGATAGCCCAGTAAAGCCACAGAAATAATGTCCCCAAGGCCCAAGCCTAGAGGAAAGTCATCTTACCACACACCGGCCGGCAGAGCTGGGACTACCTTACACTTACCGTGGACTTGTTCTACTCTCTCATTTACTGGTTTTAAAAAATAGAAATAATGAAAGATAATTTGGTTCTCCATCCTTATATACATGCTTAAAGAAAGAATAGTTACAAGCTTGCCCTTAGAGAACCTAGGAGAGTTCTGGGCACCTATTAGTTTTATCATAAATGTAGAAGATGAACTGAATGCAAATGGGATCCTTAACATTATCAGCATAGCTCTCTGCTAGGTGTACCATCCGAGGTTTTAAAGTGTATTCTCTCTTCACTGGGAATATTTGCAGCAGTGAACTCATTTTAGCAGCAATTCTTTAATAATGGTGTCTGTATGTTAACAAGGAGAGAGAGTGGCTGACTTTTGTTAAATGCATTTTCTCCTTACACTAGGAGCTGCTCTATTTTAAGTATCTAATATTTACATTCATTGAGCACCAGCAATGAGCTAGAAACTCTATTGCATATAGACATGGTCTTGTTCTCAGTTGTTGCACTATTTGGTCAACAGTGGAATAATTAAGCATGTGGCAGACTCGTAATATGAATTATATACAAAGGCACAGAACTGGGAAAGCCTGGAAGTACTCTCAAGAAAAAGCAAACTGGCTAACATCAATGTGCACATGTTTGAGCACTGAAGCTATTGTCTCACTTTCAGCATGTGGTACTGGCTTTGCAGGGACTAGATGCTTCAATGCAATATATGCTTATTGATGATTAACTCAGGTCTCATCTGTTATTTCAGAATGGCAACAATAAAGACTATCATTATATTAATAAACTTTGTATTATGCTTTCCTATACATTATATCATCTAAACCTCCCAACTCTTATGTGAGCTGGGGATTGTAGCAGATGAGAATTCTTAGGCCCATTAATAGCAAGGGACTCACCAGGGATCCATACAGCCAGCAAATGACAGAAATGAAAGGTCAAATTAGGTCTTATTAGTCCAAACCTTGTGTACTTTCCACAACTTTAAGGAGCCTCAAGAAACATATATTTGTTCTGAGCCCTTGTATGAGCAAGTCACCCAATTTGGTTGTTGAGAATATAAAGGCATAAAATTGAATAATAAATAATGAGTCTTCCCAAGAATCTTGGAATTTAGTAGGAGTAGAGGAAATAAGGCATGACTATAAATATCCATGATACTAGAAAATATGGAATTAATGACATATGAGCTATTCAAGCCAGGTGTCTTGTGTGTTCAGAAGAAGGCAGTGTTTAGCAAAGGCTTCCTGTAGAAGGCAGCGGATAAACTGAACGATTTTTGTTAACGCATAGACAAACAGGATAGAAATATAAAACAAACAAAGTAGTAGAAATCTCAGAAGAATAACAACATTTTGCCAGCTACTGTGGAAGGATATAAAAAACACATAAGATATAATCTCTGTGGAAGGACCTTACAGTTAACTTGAGAAGAAAAAACTACGCATTTAAAATAACTGAAGAACAATCTAGAGCATCTGTCACCCAGGGTGGAATGCAGTCATGTGATTACAGCTCACTGTAGCCTTCAGCTCCTGGGCTAAGTGATCCTCCTGCCTCAGCCTCCCGAATAGCTAGGACTACAGGCGTGTGACACCCCACCCCCAGCTAACTTTTTTAAATTTTTTTTTTGTAGAGACAATGTCTCATTATATTGTCCAGCCTTCTCTTTCTCTTTTAAGAGTGTTCTTGAGATCAAAGAGCTTATGATCTTATGAGCCAATTAGATAGCAAGTGCTTGATTATTTACTAAGTGCAATAAGTGCTGTAGAAATTTAGAGGAGAAATCAATTTGTATTCAGATCTTTATTGAATCAACTTCATGTAAACCATGAAGAGTAATTAAGTTTTGCATAAGGGAGGAGATAACATTCCTTGCATGGAAAAGTGCCTAAGCAAAGATTTAAAGCCCAAGACAAACATAGTGCTTGGAGTGGAAAGTTTGTATTTGGGAACATTAGGAAAACGTTGAGTAAGAGTGTGGTGTGCTGGAAACTATGGTTTATGATTATTGATTGTTGTTTGCAGTTATGGAAGCTTGCAAAGAGATAAGCAGACGCTGTAGTATTAAACAGATAAAGTTGATAGGAAGCAGGGTTAATGTGTTGGCAGTGGGAAGAGAAAGAAAGGAATAAATTATATGTAGATAAGGGAAATCACAGAATATGGTAGTAGATTTCATGTTGGCAATGGAGGAAGGAATCAAATATGACAGATTTTGAACCTAGACATTTGCTTATAAATGTGAAAGTTGGAAAGGGGGGGACGTCAGAATTCCTTCTAATCAAGAAATGTACAACACAATGAGAAGAAAAGAGAAAAAAATTACTTTTTGCATTACTTTGCACTACTTGCAGTGCAAAACATTTATTATTCAATATAATTAAGCATCGGTGAGTTGTGTCACACATATAGGGAGAGATGAAAAAACTAGGATTTATTGAGCACTGGATACATGCCAGGTATTGTTCTAAGCATTTTACATGTCAGCAACCCATTTAATCCTGATGACATGACAAACATTTGATTTAGTATTTATTTGATTTAGTGTTTATTACCTCCATTTTTCAGACAAGGAAACTAAGGCACAGAATGGTAAAGAAACTTGCCCAAGCTTATACTAAAGGTAAATGGCTGAGCTAGGATTTGAATCCAGGAAATCAAGCTACGGCATTTATATTCTTAACTACTAGGCAATATCATTTCTTTAGAAAATACAGGGTGCACTACACCTATAAAAGTATTACTAACAAGTGTAAGTTCACAGCATCATTGAATTTTAGGTTTGAAAATTCATCTGGTACCACCTCCTAGTTCATGCCTGAAGTCCCTGGACAATAGCCTGCCCAGATGATCTTTGTACCCAGCCGATGTTGCATACTTCCTAGGAGAGGGAACTCAGCATTGACCCAGACAGTTTATTTCATCTTTGAATGGCACTGGCTATTTGTGTACGTGTGTGTGTGGTATTCTTTCTTTTTTCATGTGTATAAATTTGTAGTGTACGTGTATATTCATCATGGCACTGGCTATTTCAAAAGTTCTTCCTTGCATTAAGATTATATGCTTTTTTTTATATAAGAATAACGTCTATTGGATGTTGGGCGGGGGGAGGGGGGAGGAGGGAGGAGGGGACGGGTATATGCATACACAAAGAGTACAATGTGCACCACCTGAAGAATGGACATATTTGAAACTCGGACTTAGGGGGGGTTGGGGGGGGCAAGAGCAACACACGTAACCTAAACATCTGTACCCCCATAATATGTTGAAATAAAAAAAAAAAAAAGAATGGCATCTTTCTGCAGCCACCCAGGTCTGAGGGAGTACATAGGGTGCTCCCTGGAGTAATTCCTTCTCGCACAGTCCCGGCCGCTGGCTAAGTTAGATTCAGGGGCTGGGAGGATCACAGTACTCTCCTGTGGCCTGAACTGTAGGATTCCCCGGTGGGAAAGAGGCCTGCCAAAAGCCGCTCTCTCACCAGCTCCCATACTGGAGATTCGCTCCCTGTTTGGGGCCAGTCCTGGCCACAAGGGCTGCCTGTTTTCCCTCTCCTTACCGGAATCTGGGGTTTCCTTTGTTTTTCTGTTGAGCTCCTGTGTTCACTCTTGAATAATGCATTCAAGATGTGACTGTCTACATATAATTTTGGTTCTCCTAAATGGACGAGGTATGCAAGAAATGCTCCTAGTGGGGCACCTCGGAAAAAAATCCCCAACTAATCCCTGATTTAAAGTAGAAAAATGAATAATCATAGTGTAGTTTAATAACTATTCTTATGGAAGTATGCATAATGTGTTTTATTCCTTATTTGCTAGTAGTCCCTATTAGTCATCTTTAAAATTACTGGAAAATGGAGACATTCTCCAACACAGTCGGTAAGTAAAAGCTGATTGTTCCAGCTCTGTTCGATGACTGCTCCGCTTTCAAGTTTTATTGCCTCTTACTGCAAACTAGATAATGCTCTAATGCCGGCGCTGTGTCTTTCACAACAAAGAAATAACTGCTTGGCAGGTTTGCACCCAAAGTTAATTTTTTGTCTTTTTTTTCTTTCCCAGAAAAACAGTTAAGACAGGCTCCCAATCACCAGATGTTCTGTGTATTTTGATATCTTATATCATAGATGTGCTAGTTGAAAAACATTGGGGTTTGGTCATTTGGTTTTCTTCTAGTTGTTACAGTGATTGGAAAACAGTTACTAATGTCTAGCATGCTAAATGTTTTCATTAACTAGCTGTCTGCACCCAAGCTTTGGGTTGCGGTTCTGTGCAGGGGAAGTTCTGGCTTTTGGGCTGTGTTCTTAATGGGTTGCTTGCTAGCTCAAGAACTGTGGACATGGGTGTTTGGAAACGTTATCTGCTCTGAGAGTAAAGCTCCAAGTAAAGGGAGGGAAAGTAACGTTTACTTACTA
>CAUYSK010024163.1:0-12499 GCA_963575035.1 Avahi laniger
GCCTACCGAGTAGCTGGGATTACAGGCACATGCCACCATACCCAGCTAATTTTTTCTATATATTTTTAGTTGTCCAATTAATTTCTTTCTATTTTTAGTAGAGACGGGGTCTCGCTCTTGCTCAGGCTGGTCTCAAACTCCTAAGCTCAAACAATCTGCCCGCCTCGGCCTCCCAGAGTGCTAGGATTACAGGCGTGAGCCACTGCGCCCAGGCGATGGACCATTTTTATAGTTCCTTCTCTCACCCAAAAATTCTCTTTCAGGAGCTGATCAAACTCCGACTCTGAAGGATTTTTGTTACACAGAATCTTGGGACCTTTAGGGACATTCAAGGCAGAATCAGGTCATAAATAGTAATGCCAGAGATGATAGGATGTGTAGAGGGGAATTTTCAGGATACAGGAGAGACATCCTACAGTGAAGAGTAGTAGATAAGGAAAGAGGGGATCTTGAAATATAAGTCCTTTGGGAATAAGAGGACTTTGGAGAAGCTGCTGTTGTAAAAAGAAAACAGGCCTGTGGCCTCTGACAAAGCTTCAACAGAAGGGTGTGTATCAGTTAGGGTTCAAGTGGAGAAGAAGAACCAGTAGACGATATACATTAAGAGATTTGTTGAAAGGAATTATCTTATACACCTGTGGAGGCTAGCTAGCCAAGCCTGAAATCCACAGAGGAGGCCTTCAGAAACGGCATGCTGGAACTTTGGAGCATGAGCTGAAGGTGCTATAAACAGGTAGGATTTCTTCCTTCAAGGAAGTTTCAAGCACTGCTTTAAAGGCCTTTCAATTTATTGAATCAAGCCCACCTAGATTATATAAAATAATCTCCCTTACTTAAAGTCAACTGATTATGGTCTTCAGTCACATCTATGAAATACCTTGATTGAAGCTGGGCACAGTGGCTCACATCTGCAATTTCAGCACTTTGGGAGGCCAAGGCAAGTGGATCACTTGAGGCCAGGAGTTTGAGACCAGTCTGGGCAACATAGCAAGACCCCATCTTTAGGAAAAAAAACTCAAAAATATTAGCCACGTGTGATGGTGTGCACTTGTAGTCCTAGCTACTTGGGGAGGCTGAGGTTGTAGGATCACTTGAATTGCTTGAGCCCAGGAGTTCAAAGTTGCAGTGAGCTGTGATCAGGCCACAGCACTCCAGCCTGGGCAAGAGAGCAAGACCCTGTCAAAGAAAGAAAGAAAGAAAAGAAAGAAAGTAAGAAAGAAACAAACAAAGAAAGACCTTGATTGAATAACTGGGGACTAGTCAAGGGTCAAGGTGACACATCTAAAAGACCAGCACAGGGTTTGAAAAGTTTGGGTCTCCTGGGCAAGGTAGGTTAATTAAAATTATTAATATCAAGGAAGTGATTGAATCAAATTAAGGAAAGGATACAGAGTTTGATTGCAGCAGCTTAAAATTTTAATTATGAAGCTGATAATATTACAACTCTATTATATACCAGGCTAACATTAGGAACTAAAGCAGATATATGGTGCAGTTGCTATGGAAAACAGTATGGAAGTTTCTCAAAAAATTAAAAATAGCATTACCATATGATCCAGAAATTCCACTTAAGAGGATATATCCAAAAGAATTGAAAGCAGGGTCTCAAAAAGACATTTGTACACCCATGTCCATGACAACATTATTTGCCATAGCCAAAAGATAGAAGCAACCCAAGTGTGCATTGACAGATGAATGGATAAACAAAATATGGCATATACCTACAATGAAATATTATTTAGCTTTAAAAGGGAAGGAAATTCTGACACATGCTACAACATGAACCTTGAGGCTAAGTGAACCTTGAAGACATTATGCTAAGTGAAATAAGCCAGACACACAAGGATAAATACTACATAATTTCACTTATATAAGGTACCTAGAGTAGTCAGATTCATAAAGACAGAAAATAAAATGGCAGTTGCCAGCAACTGGGGGAAGGAGGAATTCAGGCATTATTATTTAATGGGTACAAAGTTTCATTTTTTGCAAGATGAAAAGAATTCTAGAGATGATGGTTGTATGGTTGCACCACAATGTGAATGTACTTAATGCCACTGAACCATTAAAAATGGTTACAGTGTTGAATAAGGGAAAACCCACTGTTTTTCCTCTCTGTACTCTTACTGGGTACAAGTACCATTTTGCTACATTGACATATTGCATCATGGCCAAGTCAGAGCCTTCAGTACATCCGTCACTGGAGCAATGCACACTGCACCCACCAAGCAACCTCCCATCATCCACACCCCCCACCCTCAACTCCTCTGAGTCACCATATTCCATCTTTCCACACTCTGCTTGCCTGTGTACACATTATTTAGCTCCCACTTATAAGTGAGAGCATGTGGTATCAGTATCTTAGTTGTTTCACTTAAGACAATGGCCTCCAGTTCCATCCATGTTGCTGCAAATGACATGATTTTATTCTTTTTTATGACCATAAGGGTTTCTCTCTTATTGTTTCCCCCATTCCAGGAGCTTCTCCTGGCTCTCAGCCAGTCCCTGGCTGGGCAAGCTGCCTTCAACCCTCTCCTTACTTACTTTTGGTACTTCCTGTCACTTCTCTGGTGAATCCTAGCATTCTCTCCTAGACAACCTGTTTGAAATGTATCTGCTTACTATTCTGGTTCCTCTCCATGGAGATGGCACATGCTACCTGCATCGAGTTGGCCATCTTGACCCCTTCTCTATACTCACTCTGAATATTTCACTTCTGACACCGGATGTGTAAGGTTGGAGGTTCTCCTTAATAACAAATTCTCTAACACTAACCAGTTCTCTGGGACCCACAATTCAACCACGACACTAACCAGAGTTAGCACAGACCCCACAGGTTAAGGGGACAGTTCCACACAGTGCCTCCCACTTCAGATCCAATTACAAATCCCAGATTGTTACCTGTACTTCTGACGGGCTGCCTATAAATCTGGGTTTCCACAATCCCCCGCTCAGGTTCAATAACCTGAGCTAGAACAGCTCGCAGAACTCAAAGAAACACTTACTTACATTTACCGATGTAAACCATAAAGGATATGATAGAATTGCAGCTCCCAACTCCCAGGCTGCAGACCAGTACCAGTCTGTGGCCTGTTAGGAAACAGGCCACACAGCAGGAAGTGAACGGGAATGGCGGGCTAGTGTGCAAAGCTTCACCTATATTTACAGCCGCTCCCCATCACTTGCATCACCGCATACGCTCCGCCTCCTGTGAGATCAGCAGCGGTGGCATTAGATTCTCAGAGGAGCGCAAACCCTACTGTAAACTGCACATGTGTCGGATCTAGGTTGCACACTCCTTATGAGAGTCTAATGCCTGATGACCTGAGCTGGAGCTGAGGCAGTGATGCTAGTGCTGGGGAGCAGCTGCCAATACAGATCATCATTAGCAGAGTGGTCTGACTGCACAGCAAATGTAACGCGCTTGAATAATCCTGAAACCATCCCCCTACCCAGTCTGTGGAAAAATTGTCTTCCATGATACTGATCCCTCGTGCCAAAAAGGTTGGGGACCACTGTGATGAATGATACAGATAAACAGTCAGATGAAGAGATACATAGGGTAAGGTGTGGAATGGTCCCAGGCGCAAAAGCTTCTGTCCCCGTGGAGTTGGGTGCACCACCCTCCCAGCATGTGCATGTGTTCACCAAACTGGAAGCTCTCTGAACCCTCTAGTTCAGGGATGTTTTTATAGAGGCCTCATCACATAGGCATGATCTATTACTAACTAAATCTCTAGTCCCTCTTCCCTTTCCAGAAAATGGGGGATGTGTGGCTAAAAGTTCCAAGCTTCTAATCATACCTTGGTCTTTCTGGTGTCCAGCCCACAAAGAATCACCTTATTAGAACAAAAGACATCACTGTTGCCCAGGAATGTCCAAGGGATTAGAAGCTCTGTCTGGAACTTGGGTCAAAGACTAAATATTATAACAAAAGATCCCCTATTATTCAGGAAATTGCAATGGTTTTAGGAGCTCTGTGCTGGGAACTGAGGACAAAGACCAAAATAGATATTTCTTATCATAAATCACAATATCACAGATGACAAATGTAGTTATGTGTATTTTGCCACAATTTTTAAGAACTTTTAAAAAATGATTTTCCATGGGCACCTCTCTCCCTTACGTCAATCTTAAAGTATCTTTAACAGAGGCCACTTTGTTCACAAAAGCTTTCTTGTGAAAGTGGATATTTGGGGGGAAGCTTGAAGGGGGAAATTGAATTCTATGTCCATCTTTATGCAAGGCAAAAACAGAAGCCAGACTTGAAAACAAAGCAGAGTCTGAGAGGTGTAAATTCCTGGGAAATTTACAAAAATTCCTGGGAAAACTCCGGACTGTCAATGCTATGGAATTAGTATGATCAAAGCTGAGAATTTTAAAGACTAAAGCTGAATCCAGATCTGGTGATATGGGGAATGAATATAAAATTGTACTAAAGAATATATTATCTGCTGAAAGGTTGGAGCTGGGAAACAGCAAGGCTCAGAGAAGGGTGGAGGGGTGCAGATGGTCCGGGACAGATGGTGGGATCTGCTAGGCTGGAGGGCAAGGAGAGGCACTAAGGGCTTTCCTTCCTCTTTGTGTCCCCTCTCCCAATATCAAGAGCCCATGTGACCGTCCCATACGTCTGTGATGAGGGCCTGGAACTCTAGGCCAGTGAACATTCTCAGTGCCCAGTTGCCGGAGACAGGTATGTGCTTCAGATGATGGAGAACTCTCTTTTTTTTCTGAGGAACTCGTTAGTGCCCCCTGGCTGAGCTCAAGTTCAACTCTATGGGACATTTTCCCATTTTCTAGATCATCTGTGATGTGGGGATCCTCTTTCTGTTTCTTCACTCCCTCCAGAGGAATCAATTTTTTATCAACATTTGTGAAAAATAGATACAGAAATCAGGTAAGGGATCCCTAGTCAGATCCAGAATAGACTGACTCTTGTTCTTCCTGCACCTCTGCGCACTTTACTAAATCATTTGCGGAGACACCTCAGGTGAAATCTCTTGAGACACGTCAGAACATCATTCTCCTAGGGGAACAGGACAGAGTGGGCAGGGGTTAGAATGGCAACTAGGGCTTACATTCAAAGCTCACAGTCAAATCTAGAGGCTGTGTAGAGGGCTCCAGGGAAATTAACTGGATTGGATAATTAAGAAAGTTCAGGACACCTGCAGCAGAGCAGGTACTTGTTTCTCAGTTACCTTCCCATATGGAGTCTTTGGGCCAAGCCTGTGTGTCAGGGTTAATCTGGAGAACAATACTGATCCTGTGAAAGTCTCTGAGTAGATGCTAAAAACTCAGCTCTGGCCTCGGGGACCAGAATCCTATCTGCTGGAGCAAACTGCACCTCTAATTCTGAGAATTTGCACCCTTATTAAGTAGAGGATAACTGACTAAAAGATCATGAAGGTCACATATCAAAAGCACTTTTTTATGTTAATTTTTCAAAAAAGAATCAATAGAAAATATTTTTAACTACTTTAAATGAATGATGGGAAAGAACACAGACATCCGTGAATTCAATGTAGAAGGCATATTATTCATAAATAATGAATGACTGCTCTAATCTAGAGAACGGATAGTGGGATCTGATTCCCAGGCCTTCATCCTTTTCTTGTCTTCCAGTGTCAACACAGAGTAAAGAAAAGGATTGCATCACCTGCTCCCATAGTCTTTCACGATATCAATCTCTCACCAAATTTGAGTCACCCCTTAAATCTTGGATTCATTCATCTGGCATCCTCCACTTCCAAAGTACTCTATTCTACCACTGTGAGACCCCACCTTGAGTCTTAGTCTGATTTGATTTCCATGCTACTGAACACCATTCCAGAGAACTCGTCTCTAGCTAGCACCCCCCGCCCCGCACCCCAACTGGCCTCTTCTGTTCCAACATTCCCAAGCATGGACCACTCACACTTGCCCATTTCACCTTCCCCTGGAGGTTGGCATCTGCCAAGGACTCATTCCTCTCCAGCTACTCACACTGCATTCTCCAGCAAGAACATCAACCTCCTCCATGAAGACCCTGTAACCAGGCATATGAAAATAAGCAGCATCTTTGTCCTCAACCTTCAAGAGCATTTGAAGATACAAGTTGTAAAGTGAGTGGATTTCCAAATTTTAGAGGAGAAAGAAAAGAAATAGGATCATTTGAAAATTCTGAAAATAAAATGGCTTGCTGATGAGCAGGAACCCACAGCCCCCAACTGGTCTGGGGCAAGCCTGAGCAGCTACCCTGTCGTCACAAGCTCCCACTTCCCCAGACTTTGGGGAAACATGTGCAACAGAAATGGAATCTCCTACTAGGGACAAGTCCCTAATGGCTACAGTCCAGTCTTTGGTACCTGTTCCTCATTAGCAATCTCCTGCCATCTTATTTAATATCTAACGTTCCAGCTTCCTGAAGTCCAATGAAGGTTACGGAGTCCCCACGATTTCCCCAGAACCAGTCTATGTTCCTGCCTGGAACTGTGTCTCACAGACTGTGAAGGTCCTCTGTTTTTCAGGTCTAAACCAGCAACTATAATTTTAAGGAAGATTGTCTTAAGGTACCTGAAAAGCTTCCATGTGAAGAGCCCAGCTGGGGGCCTAGTGAAGGGCCCAGGGTCATCCTAAGGAGGGATCCAAAATATAATATATCAAAGGGCTCAGAAAGCTATCCAGTGAACTGGCTGGGGACTGACTATAAGAAGAAAGCAAAAAGGGAATTGGTGAATCACATAAGAGAAGGACTTATCAAGAAGTCCAAGGGAGCTTCTAGACCAGAAGCAGTTGGAAAACACCCTGAACACACACTTGGGCAGGATGAGTCAGGCTAGGATTCCTGTAGGTGTGCATTATACATGGCTTATTGCCCACTTTATTCTGTCCCCTGCAGCGATGTCCCATACCTGTTTGGAAACCAGAAACTTGGTACCCTCAGTGGTTCAAAACATCACCTGAATAACTCTTGGGAGCTTCCTTCACTGATCTAGCCACTTTACAGGTGCTATAAGCCTATTTTATGTGGTTTCAGGTGGGCCCTACCTCTCAAGGTTCTTCAACCCGTATAAGTTCAGAGTGGCCCAACCTGGGCCCCTTTACCAGTCTACCTTTCCCTCCTCACTACTCATGTTTCACAGGGCGGATGCCACAGTTGAGACTTCCAGATCTTTGGAGGAAACCATCAAGAAGGTCAATGGGAGCCTGAACCACAAAATTCTGTACCCATCCTCAGTGATCTTCTCCCTGACGCTTCCTCTTTGGGTGAGAAGAATAAAAGGCACGTAAATGGTTCCCCTCTGATACCGGTCATGGTCTCACAGAGCTCACCTTGGGCTGCAGAAGAGAACAAACACATTTTAGCCCCTCACACCCAGCACCAAAAGCAAAACCTGAGTAAATATAATAAATAGCCCTAGCATAGTATGGCTGAACTGGGACCACTAGGGTGAACCTAGAGCTAAATACAAGTCGGGCAACAGCAGGAACTGCACGAAGGGATGCAAGTGGAAAATGTGCCCTGAGGAGACTCCAGCCAGGGAAAGGCCATAAATCAGGGGATAAGGATGTGAGAGATGATGCTAGGAATTCCTTCGAGGGCCGAAGCACCCAAAGAGGTAGTCAAGGCTGAGGAGTCTACTGGTCCTCAATCATCTACCACCTCCCCAAACACACAAACACACACACACACATATACACATACACACAAGACCTTCTGAGCCACTGAGCTGAGAAGCTTCCAGAATTTAAATGAGAATCTGAGAGTTCTTGTAACTGAGGAATGCTCCTCAACACTAAGATTATTGTGAGTCCGTGATCTAGGGGACAACATTCTTTAAAAAACACCCTGTTGCTGAGACACAGCGCAGACTGAAGGTTGAGCTGCGGAGCCGTGCTCATTGTGCTGCCACGAATTGCTGCCTGACTCAGGGAGTCTGGCAGTGCAGAGCTCACAGCCCCACAGGCAGAGTACGCACAGAGGAGGTACGGCTGCCTGCCGAGTCTTCACGTTCACATGCGGCGGGTGGAAGGGCAGCCTGAGGTGACCGGAGCATGGGGCTCGTAAGCTTCAGGACCCAGGTAAAGGCCAGAACACGAAGACAGACTCAAATGAAAAGATCAGCTAAGAAAGCCCGATTAGTAGAGCATCCAGAAGGAAATGCAGGATTGGGCACACCCAGAGCAGTGGAAAGAGCCACCTTGCTCAGGAGAAGAGATTAGAAGAGAGCTTTGCAGCAAGACACCGCAGTTCCTGCAACAGAAGGAGAAGGCTCCTCAAAAAAGTAAATTCAGACAAAGGATGGGTCATTTGTTCCAGTGGCTTCAGTTCAGGACAAAAGGCAAATGTCAGCAAGGTCCCCTGAAAAAAGCCACATTAAGGTCAGCCTTTGCAAAGAGCCCAGGCCCTGTTCAAACCAGAACTGGCTTTATGGGTTATGGGGATACTGCCGAGGGCCTGATCCCAGCGCAGGGGCAGGGGGTCGCGGGGGGGACCGGAGCCAAGGCACACACTGCACACATGGAAGGAAAGTCAGCACAAGGGGGATCTCTAGGTCCAACCAGAGCTCCAGCCTCAGTCATTCCTGCGATTACAGGACCTCCTCCTACCTTGAGCGAAGTGACAAGACTCAAAGTCTACAACCGTCAAGCAGACTCGGAAGGCTTGAATTTTCTTAGCCAGAAGCAGAAAACTCAGAGAAAGGGACAGACATCCTGTGAAAATTGTGGAATTAAAAGAACAGCAACTCCTCCCATGTCCCAGGGAACCTGTGTCCCCAGCCAGTCCCCACCAGCTGGAGTCGAGGTGCCAGGTCCCGCAGCCTGCTCGCCATTGCCCTGGGTTCTGTCTTAGTGGGCTTGTCTCTTCTCAGCCAGAAAGGTTCTCCTTCATGGAAAATTTCTCTCCAAAGACTTTTATTCTCTGTGGAGAAAAAACATTGTTACTCATATTAGTACATTCTCTGAAGAACATATTTTTCCTTCAATGTATATTTGTTCCTTCTAACAGGAGACTGGTGTTTTGTCTCTGTCACATTTGGGATAGAAGTTCATAGCCTATCAGTAGCTTGGGCTAGAGAAAAGAAGAGGTGAGCTTTAGCGCCTATTAGGTGCCTATGTCAGCTTCGAAACTGTGTCTTTCCAAGCCTTGGAGGGAGAGTAACAGTGACATTCCACCGCTACCACCATCCTGGCTTCCTCATTTGTACCTGCTCATCCATGTACTAAGATCAATTATTTTTTCTTAACCCCATCATTAGAAAAGAAAAAACCCCACTTCTATAAAAATCTTCCAGAGGCTTCAAAAGTTATAAAATATAATAAAGACCTAATCTGAGGACCTGGCTCAAGCAATCCTAGCCCCTCAATATCATTGCTTAGTACAACTGTAGGGTGGGTGGGTTATACAGATCTAGTAGGGCCAGAAATTTCCCCACTTAACCTGCAGGAATGGTGAGAGACAAGGGGCCCCATCACAAAGGTGAAAAGTGGAAGTTGGGGATGACTCAACAGTGAATTCAGAAGGGTTAGGAGAAATCTACATCCCTGGTTTCTGGTGAAAATAGCTGATACCCCACCTAAGAGTCCTTTCCCTTCTTGACAAAGGCTGAGGAGATGGGCAGTGAAAATGCAGACCAGTCAAGCCTTTCCCTTTCTCCCCTGCCCTGTATCTAGAGTGTTACAGAACACAGAACTGGAAGTGTGTACGGTGGGTGTTTTC
The DNA here is from genome assembly GCA_963575035.1 of Avahi laniger. Lineage (NCBI taxonomy): Eukaryota > Metazoa > Chordata > Mammalia > Primates > Indriidae > Avahi > Avahi laniger. The sequence goes on from CAUYSK010024163.1 coordinate 9,701, forward strand.
AGGGAGGCTACTGGGGACTGGTTCATCCCTCCCCTCAGCCCCAGATGAAAAGTGTTCATGGGTCGCTCCTTCTCACCCCAGCCCACCCCTAGACAGAGCGTAAAGAGCTCCGTGTGAGCCAGCACGAATGAGAAAATGCCTGTGGAGACCTCGGCTCCTGAAACCCAGACGCTGTGGCACTACAGGGGTGGGTGCGGTTTTCTCTCTTGTTCTGGTCCTGAACAGGAGGATGACGAAGGGGAGGGAAGAAAGATCTTAGCAAAGCTGGGAAGGGAAGAAAAACATGCTCTGTACAACCTGGAGCACTTACACGTCTCCGCATGCCTTCAAATAGCATCTAGGTCCCTCCCGACCTGGGATGAAACTGGATTCAAAGTTAGAGACATGAATATTCACTCCTGCCTTGAGCCAGCTCTTCCTGCCTTCCACACTGATAACAGTAACTTCTTGGCATTTTAGAAAAATTATTGAATATCCACTGGACACAGAGCTGAGTGAGCTTTGCGTGGTAGTATGTGTTCAGGGTATTGCTACGGTAAAATCTGAGATGGGCAGGGAAAGACCCAGAAAAGGAACAGGTGGATCTGTAATGTCTGTGGTGTTACCATACGTGGGAACACATTTTCAACTGAATGAGCTCTCCCTGTTTTATATTTACCTTCTGATAAAATATTTCATTAAAGGGCAAAAGAATAACACAGTCGTCAATGGTGACAATGTTCACAGTGAAGCCACGATGTGCCTAGGGACAAATGAGAGAGAGTATGAGGAAAGCACTAGCAGGGGACAAGGAAAAGCACTGAATGCGGACAGAATAAACCAATGAGGGAGGAGTGAGAATGTTCCCTTCATCTCTGTCATGACACCCACCACTGCCACACACACGGCCAGACCCAGGCCCCACTTCTGTGTCACTGAGGGCACTGAAGCCATCCCCCGAGAAGTGTGTACAGGGTTTATCTTTGAGCACAAAGTCAGTGTCTGCATGAATATTGTCAGACATGGCATTACCCTCTTAGAGGAAGGTGATCTTGGGGCCTCCTCAAGCCGTACTTCATGACGATGCGTAGGGCTCTGTATTAGTTTCCTAGGTCTGCCATAACAGATCACCACAACTTGGGGACTTCAAACAACCCATTTATCCTCTCACAGTTCTTGGAGGCCAGAAGTCCAAAATTAAAATGTCAACAGGGCCACACTCTCCAAAGGCACTAGCAGAGAAGATTTCCTTGCCTCTCCCAAGCTTCTGGAAGCTCCTGGTGCTCCTCGGCCTATGACAGCATAACTCCAATCTCTGCTTCCATCTCCACACCTCCTCTCTGAGTGTCTCTGTGTCTAAATCTTTCTCTTCTTAAATCTTATAAAGACACCATTCATTGGATTTAGGGATCACCCTAAATCTAGGATGATTTCCTTTGAAGATTCTTAACTAATCACCCAATTTCCAAATTAGTTCACATTCTGAGGTTCCAGATGGACATGAATTCCAAGAGACCACTCTCCAACCCACAACGCACCCTGTCCTCAGTATGAACAGTCACCCATCAGAGCTGAGGTGCTGCCTTGTGGTCTTTATGTGCCTAGTGGTGCCCTAATGAGTCTCTTCTCCTGTGAATGTTAATATTATTTCATGTATCTAAAAATGCCATTATCCAAACATGTTAATCTAGGGAGATGGCGATAACCCAGGGTAGATGTAGGCTTTAGGCATAATAAAGCCCTGGACTTTGCTGAAGGAGAAGAAAGAGCATGTGCTACTTCCGCCCACATCCCAGAGCCCTCAGCATCCGGTCACAGGCCCCAATTCGCATGCATGGGACTCTGGGAAATGTAATCTTCCTCTGCCAAAAAGGAAAATGACACTATATACTCCATAACGTTTTCTTATTGTAAAGTCAGTCATTGAGAACAATGAGGTTGTTTTGATGGATCAAAAAGAATAAGAAATTAGATATTGTGGATGATAGATGCAGTCATGTCTCATCCTTAATACTGAACTTAGTCCTATCCTTGTTTGTTGTTGTTGCAAATACTAAGAAAATCCCCAGTCACAAAGAATAGCAGTTGGAAATGCTAGCAGTATTTAAAATCTTGCTTTGCAATTTCAGGATCCTCTTTATACAGAGATAGAGGAGAAACTTCAGTTTCAAGCCCATACACAACCTAGTTAACAGTGTAAGAAACTGTGCTGGCCATCTCGAAAATGTTAAAATTCAGCATGCAACATACCTGAGGATTCATGTTGCATTAATTATGATGCTTAAATACTTAAACATTATTTAAAATATGAAATTCAAGTAAAATGTTTGTGGAGACCTTTGCTTTGGAGATCAGAGTGCCAGGTGACCTTTGAGCTTTATAATCCATGTACCTAAGTGGAGTTTTGTTATGTGTTCCCAGGGAAAATGCTTCACCTAATTAGGCATTAGTTAGGGTGGTTTATCTAATTCATGGGACTTCACCAGACCCCCTCCACCCACACAAACACCGCAAAAGAACAAGTTCAGGTTTCATTCTGTACCAAGCCAAAGACACATGTGATTGAGATAATTGCCTGTCATTTAACAAACCTGTAAAATGCTGTTTTTATAGCTCAAACATAGCTGAATATCTCTGATTTTTAGTATAATATAGATTAGCACATTAAAACTGATAGCCCTAGGCCGGGCGCGGTGGCTCACGCCTGTAATCCTAGCTCTCTGGGAGGCCGAGGTGGGCGGATCGTTCTGAGCTCGGGAGTTCGAGACCAGCCTGAGCAAGAGCGAGACCTCATCTCTACCAAAAATAGAAAGAAATTAA
>CAUYSK010024165.1:0-30439 GCA_963575035.1 Avahi laniger
CATGCCTGTAGTCCCAGCTACTCGGGAGGCTGAGGCAGAAGGATGGCTTGAGCCCAGGAGTTTGAGGTCGCTGTGAGCTAGGCTGATGCCACGGCACTCGCCCCAGGCAAGAGAGTGAGACTCTGTCTCAAAAAAAAAAAAAAAATATGTATACATTGTGGAATGGCTAAATTGAGCTAATTAATATATACATTACCTCACAAACCTATCATTTTTGTGAAAACACTTAAAATCTCTCAGCAGTTTTCAAGAAACAATAAATTGTTAACTGTAGTCACCATGTTGTACAATAGATTTCTTGAACTTATTCCTCCTATCTATCTGAAATTTTGTATCCTTTGACCAACATCTCCCTAGCAACAGGAATTAGCACATTGATAAGTCAAGCCCTTCCATATTCTATTAACTTTCCTTAGAATTATACTGAAAATTAAGGGAATTTTTATTGTCCCTTGAAAGTTAATAGTATTAGGTAATTAAGGAAATATACCTAGCTTTATTGTCTTAGGAAAAATGAAATAAATAATAATTTGATTTTTATAGTATAATGCACTTTTTTCCTCAAATTTTAAAAAAGTACTATGGTTGTTATCATGGAAAGCAAATTTAAGATTGTTAAACTGTTTACTCCCATGCTTTTGGATATTTAAACCTTCAATGAATAAGATTTATGTAATATTTTGAATGAAATATTTTCTCAAAAATTTTAATAGTAAAAATGTTATTTGTAAGAACATTATCTTAAAGTTACTTAAATTACTTGTGGGCTTTATTTTCTAGAATCACATGCCAGTTTTTCCATTTCACCTGAAGCAGTAGACATTTCTAGAGATATTACTTAATCTGTCATAATAAGAAATATTTTATAGACCTAACTTATTCTATAAACGACCATATAAAATATTTTAACCCAATTTTCTGTGCCTCTCTTTTTAGGAGAATCATTCTATACCTGGCTAGAAGGTAAGCTTAAAGTCTGTGTTTTAAATACATTGGCTTTTTGTAAAAAATGTATTGAAGTCAATATTTTATTGAGCATATTTAGTTTACATACCATATTTTGTAAGTTTTAGAATTTTATTACCTACACAACTAGTTTTGACAGTATTTGAAAGAAAATAACGTTTGTTTTGGGTTGTTATATTTTGGGATAAAATTGTATAAAAAGTTTGAGGATATTGGTCAGCCAAAAACTGGTGTTATATAAATACACAGGCCAGATACTGTCATCACATGTTCACAGCGGGTTCCCTGGTCTTATTTCCATTCTGTATTTAATGCTCATCAGAACTACTTTTCTAGTAACTGGTATGCAAGTCTATTTTTAAAGCAGAGATGTTCCTTTTGGAAGGAAGTACATTTTATAGGAAAAACTGAGGGAAGATAAATTTGAATTTAAAAAGTTCTAACCATGTTTGCCCGAGTTAATATAGTCCAAGCTTGTCTAATTAAAAGATAAGCAACATATATCCCAGTGTTTTAGGTACTTTTGCATTCTTGTACTTCCAGTGTTGAAAATAGAAAATGTTATTAATGGAAAGCTAAAGTGTTCTAGGATTTTAACAAATTTAGGTTAATAACTGAATATATGGTGCTTTAAAAAATTTACTTTACTAAATTACCATTAGTTTGTGAAACTAAAAGTTAAAATATACTAATGAAAGATAAGCAAGTTGAATGATAAAGGAAAATTGATATTTCATAGCCATAACCTTATAGGAACTCTACAGAGTTTACTAAATTGTTAATTCTATCTTATGTTTGTTAATTGGTCATATTATCTTATGAACATGATTTTTCTTTGTTTTTAATGAACTATGTATATATATTGGCCATTATTAAAGTGAACATTATTGATGTACAAATAGTGTTAAGAGTAATATTGAAAAATGGCCTATGTAGAAGATGCTTAGCTTTGTTTAATTATTAAGCTCTAAAGATACAAATTGTGGAAAGGAGCATTTAGGTTACAAGAGGTAGTCGGAGCTTTGCTTTGCCTACTGTCCCTTCTCTAGTCTTCAGCCATTTTATTGGGCATAAGTACTGCTTATAGAGATGTACATTGGAAAGAAAAGAAAGTAAACTTCAAATCTGATCACTTTGCTACTTGATAAAAGATTTGATGAACAGTTTTACTAGAGAAGCTAGTACTTAATGTTTTATTAAATTTATTCAATTGTTTGTATCTCTTATTATCATAAACATTCAGAATTAGCCATATACTTTTAGGAGGAAGCTACAAAGTAAAATTTAATTTCTATCTTTTGGTCCCCATCCATGGCAGTTTGAATATTCTAGCAAGAATTCTGAATTGGGGAATGAGATCTCAAAAGAATTATTTTTTCTTATTAGAGGCTACTTGTTTCAGAGCCATCTGTAGTAGGACATAAAAAGAGTAAATTGATCTAAAAGATCTTGAACAGCTGCAAAGTAAGCCACATAAATAATTTCACATTTAAAAAAAATTCCCTCAGCATATAAATTAGACAGTATCTTACTTTCCACTATGAAGCCTATTTCCCCGCCCTGGAGAGTGTTAAAAACAAACAAAAAAACTGTTGGATGGTGAAAGAGGAAAAAGTTAATTGCTCTGCATCCAGTGACTTCTTAAAACTTACTTTTCTGTATTTTTATTTATTTTAAATTTTCCTATAGAGAATATTTTTCTAAAAAAATTTTTGTGATAAATATAAAATTGGCCATCTTAATTATTTTTAAGTTTACTATGTAGTGATATTAAGTATATTCACAATCTGTGTTAGTATTATACAAGAAAATTTTTTAAAATGGAGGCAGGGGTAGGATAGGATGGTGGGATTATCTTGACCTCTGTCACGAGTTTTGAGCAAAAGCCTGTGTGGGTTAAGAAGGCTGCGTAAAATAATTTCCCTTCATATATCCTGAACTCCATCTCATATGATGCTACTCAAATAATATTAATAAATAGTCCACATATATTTTTTATTAGTTGAAATTCCTAGATGTCTGTTTACCAAGTTTCAGCTCCTTGCAAGTGGAATATATAGGTAAATGAAATTAGAGAATTCCAGGGCAGAAAAGTTAGTGAGACTCTTCTTTCTCCACTGTCAAGTAGGTTCAACAAAAGAACACATATAGAGAAGGGAAAAGGAGAAACAGCTATTGTTAAGTTAAAGCACTGACTATAAATTGTCTGCTTTCGTAAGTTTTTAGCCTAAATCACAAAAATGCCTGTGCTGTTGCCTTCTGGGTAACATGGGAACTTGCCAACTGTATTCATCGTGTTTGGACTTCCAGTAGCCCAGACTTCTCTGCCTTGTTCTGCATTAAGTTCTCATTATATTCAGTTAACTCCACTCTAAAGCCAAAATCCTGTTTTGTCTTCTAGTAAGAGAATCTTGATCTAATTGTTTTTATGTTATTCCTTGATTTATTTTTAATATCTTTGAATCTTAACTTTGAAAATAAGCCTATGTACTGAATCTCCTTGTTTCAATATTTCTGTTATCGAGATGGGTGTGATTTATTTTTCAATATTTTTCTGAATAGGTTTGTGTCTCGAGAAGAGAGTCTTCTATAAGCTCATGTCGGGACTTCACGCTAGTATCAATTTACATCTATGTGCAAATTATCTTTTGGAAGGTAATCAGATTTTTAAGTGGAAGTTTTGCCTTCTAATAATGTAAAAATTATTGGGGGAAATTCATATCTCTAAAGCAAAAAAATATCCTCTTTACTAAAAAACATAATGTATTCTCTCTTTAGAAACCTGGGGTAAACCTAGTTGGGGACCTAATATCAAAGAATTTAAACGCCGCTTTGACCCTGTGGAAACCAAGGGAGAAGGTCCAAGAAGGCTAAAGAATCTATACTTTTTATACTTGATTGAGCTTCGAGCTTTGTCAAAGGTGGCCCCATATTTTGAGCGCTCGATTGTCGATCTTTACACTGGAAATGTAGAAGAAGATGCTGACACAAAAACCCTTCTACTGAACATCTTTCAAGATACAAAGTAAGAATCGACTGTATCAGGGATCTGAAGTTTTCTGCTCTGTGTATTCAAACGAGGTAGCACTTAAAGTACAACAAAAACTGACTCCTAAAAGTTAGGAAAAGGGAGAATTAAAACTAAGAAGGAAAATGATTAATAGAAATTAAGTACTTAAAAATATTTCTTAAAATGTCAACTAAAAAGCATCTATAGAGTTTTGTTGCAGAAACTTTCACACTTGAGAATAGACTATGTTTTAAAATATCACTAAATTTTATGTAGTATGAAAATTCAATATTACTTCATGTTCAATTATATATTCCAATTACAAAATTTAAATTTAGATGATATTACATTAACATCGAGATGAATATGTAAGGAAACATTAGCCTTACCTTCTAGAATATAACCTTTTTAAAATAATGCTTGGTCTATAAAACTTGAGTTTACTGGTTGTTAAAATGAGCATGGAGGAAAAATTAGATTAAGAAGTGTTTACATTATGTATTAAATTTTAAAAGCCTCTTAAGGCAGTTGCCTATTTTTCACATAGGTTGTTTTCAGTTAAATGTTTAGATTATTTTATCTATCATGTAATTTCTATTTCTTTTTTTGTCTCTGCTTGCTCTAGCATTTTTTAAATTTTTTATTATCATACAATTTCTTTAAAACATTACAATTTTATAAATTACAAAACCATCTGTATGTTGCTTTAGTCTGTTATTAAATAGTTTATATGTGAACTGTTTGTCACCTTCCTACTAAACCTTACATATGAGTAAATAATGAATTTTAAATATTTGTAGGGATAGAAAATTCTATCAGATTTCTAATACAAAGTACTTGGATTTTTCATCTGTAACATGTAACTGTTATTTTTATCAGGTCCTTTCCTATGCACTTTGATGAGAAATCCATGTTTGCGGGTGACAAAAAAGGGGCAAAATCATTAAAGGTAAAAAGTTCTTTATCAGGGGACACGGTTTGGGAGCAGTTTACTGGTTGTCCTAGTTCTCCAACTTGTTGAAGTTGGTCTGATTGGATTTTATTATAAATGGCATAAAAAGCCCTCTCCATTATTTCCTTCTTAATTCCTTTCTCTTTTCTGGTTTAACCAGCTGCTTTGTGAATCCTCAGTTATTATGTCCAATCAGTATTACGCCTTTATAAATGTCTTTCTAAAAGATTTTTTGAGAGAAAATTTTCTTAGTTTAGAACCAGCATATATTGTTGTTTTGATGCAACTATCAAAATAGCTTTTAGCTACTTTAAGGGCAATTAATAGTATATTTATCTGAAGTTCATTTTATGGAATGTTACAGTTTTTGAAACTATTATGTTTTTGTCCTTTTTGACTAACCTAAAAGGTAAAACTTTCCTGTTAACCTGTAATATCAGACAGAGAATATATTTTAGGAACATTATCAAACTTATTAGGCATTCTTTGTTTTCATTTGTGTAAAGTACATTAAGAAACAAATTGTACCCTTAAAATGTTCATAAAAGTATTCGAAACTGACCGGCAAATATTTTCTAGTACAGCTTCACAATCTTTTATATGCAGTTCTGAAATCCAGAAAGCTCCAAAAACGGTAACATTTTCTCATGTTTGGTGCAAGGTAATTTGTTAGCAAAACTCGATCTGACCTGATGTAAGAATATAACAGGTATTCATAGTGGCTTTTTTTTTATAAGAATTCTGCTTTGTATGAATATTCTTACATTTTGCTGCAGAATCATTAATGTATTTGCAGGGTGTTGCCTCACACTCTGGTGGGGAATTTCATAATATATAGTGTATGTACTGTATTTCTAAAATCTAAACAATTCTGAATTCTAAAACACATTCAATCCCAATGTATTTTAGATATGGATGTACTACAAGAACCAGTAAATTAATACTGAGTGATTCTCCATTGGTGAGAATTTCTTGGTATTTCTGTAATAAGTAATTTAGCTCTGATTATACTTTAGTGTTGGAGGGTAGTTTGGCTTTATAGTTGTTTTAGAGGTATATTGCTATTATGGTATTCAATGTTATTTTTATAATGCTTCCTCTTTTCTAAGTATTCACACAAATATTCCACTTTTTATCTTAAAGATGCTCTTGTGTAACAGACAGGGCAACTGTAATTATGTATATTTTTGTAGATGAGGAAAGTGAGACTAAGCAAGGCCTAAGGTCTCACAACAAGCTTTCAACTACACAATGCTGGAATTTTGTTTGCTATTTTTCAAAGGTGTATAAAGGAGTAGCTAAGTCCATTTTCCATCTGCTCCAAAGAACATGCATTACATGAGCATGGCCAGCAAAGGAGTTTTTGTGTTCTACTCATATTATCTTTCTTTTGCCAAGGTATTGATTCCTTTTAACCCTTTGGGCAGCTGGGCAGGGCTTTGTGGTGGTCAGAGTTTTCAGGATACTTGCCTCCAGCTTCATGCAGTAAAATGTTTCCCTCAGTGTAATAAAGTAGTTTCTGCTTTCCACGGTTGCCATGTGAAACGGATGAGGAAACTTTCTCTTAACCAGTGTTCCTCAGATAAGGTGAGACTAATCTTAGAGGCATATCACACACACATGCTTACAGCAGAAAGTTTCTCCTGTTTAGGAAACTACTTCCACAAAATACAGGGATCTGGTAAAGTATCTGTAGAATCTGTATTAGCAAACATGGGAGACTGTGGGACCATACACTTCGCAGAGGCCTGTTAATTGAGCAACCTTGACAAACATAGTATAGTACTAAGTGATAATAAAAATTGATCATTATCCTAAGACTAGCTTTCTGTCATAGGATCACACAAAGCAACGCATCAAAAATAAATGAAACATAGAATATCTATATTTATTATTGGTTGTATGTACATATCAAATGAAAGTAGCAGTTAAGTTCCTTAAAAGTAAAGACCATGTATTATTTACTTTTGTGTCTCCCATAGTGCACATTTTGGTGTTTTGCATAAAGTAACCCCTCAGTAAAAAGTTTGTTGAAGTAACATATAGAATGAATTTTATTAACATCAGTTGTTTTATGTGCTGTTATGCTACACAAATTCAAATATTTTTCTTCAGTGTTGAAAAAAACAACTCATTAATAAACTTCAAAAACTTTTCTTATAGTTCAGCTAAATGCAATTTAATTTTAAAAGTCTAATTATACTGAAATTATTTTCTGCATGCTAGGAAGAATTCCGATTACATTTCAAGAATATCTCCCGTATAATGGACTGTGTTGGATGTGACAAATGCAGATTATGGGGAAAATTACAGGTCTGTCTGTCGTTGTCTTCTCTTTTGAAACTATTATTAATCTTAAGTTTTTCCACTGAGAAGTTCAAAATTTTTATAAAAATATCCTCATTGTTCATTGAACTAAAATTAAGAAATAGGCAGATCCATAGTGTGTTTTTCTGTTTTATTGATGAAAGATTAATATTATTAAACTATGTGTTATATGTGTATGTATAAGGATGTTTTCATATTAGTCTATGTAATGATTTTAGTTTTATCTATGTTTCTCTTGGCACAATCTCAAGATTCATTTCTGAAGTTGGTAGTTACGAACAGAGTATATAAAAAGACTTAAATATCAAACTTGGTTATTGAATTTGTTTCAATGATCAAAATAAGACCACCTAGTCACAACATAGGAAAGCTCACAAGGCAGGCCCATTACCCTATATGTTCAGTGTAAAATGGACTGTTTGGTATTTTCTCTCTTGTTTTCTTACAAAAATGATAATTTATAGAAAATCAAGAGACAGAATTATAACAATGGAGACTACACTGAAATCAAATTTTTCTTTTTCTCTAGTGCTAATAATTGAGAAATTAAGGCATCACTAATCTCTGAGTTTGGAATTGCTAAAGGTTTTAGAAAATACTTTTAAGGTTACAAATTGAACATTGTAATCCTAATGTGATATTTTCAAGGTTAAAAAAGGCATTTTAGTAATTTGAAGAATAGTATAATATGTATCCATCCAGTAAGTGTTAGACTATTCAGGTTTCCTTAACAGCTTAGATAAATTTATCATATTCATAATGTGTGAAGAAGTAGAAAATGTAGTTTAACATTTTGGTGCAAAGCTCAGTTCATATGAATTTCTTAACTGTTGTTACAGTGGCTGTTAAGTATTCCTTTAAACTGTTTTTTGGTATTTTCTTTAGACTCAGGGTTTAGGAACTGCCCTGAAGATATTATTCTCCGAAAAAGAAATCCAAAAGCTTCCAGAGAACAGTCCATCTAAAGGATTCCAACTTACTCGACAGGAAATAGTTGCTCTTTTAAATGCTTTTGGAAGGTAAGAACCATTTTTACAGTGAAAGACTTTTGATTCCTCTTCGGGTTTCAACAAACTGCAAAGATTGTCTTCTCTGCTAAAGTAGGGCTTGTTTTGTTGACAAAAAGATAAAATTATTATTTTATATTATACCTGTACTCACTTTACTTAGAGTGGCTTTAATGCTGACAAGTTAGTTTCCCTACAGGTCATAGGAAAAATTAATAATTTCTATTAAATTTCTATTAAAATTAATTAGAAATTGCCAGTATTTCTCAGTTTGCCACCTCAATTTTGTGGGGGAAGTATTAACATTCTCCTAATAATCGTCTCTTTAGCTGGCTCCAACATGTTCAAATAGAATAGCAGGAGTAAGGAGGAAAACTTGGTTGGGGCGATAAAAGAAAAAGAGATTAAATCCTTTATCTGCTCTTTATTTCTTAAACTGAGGAGGCATTTTTCTTTCACTCATTTCTGCTCCATTTTTTTCTGTATACAGACATACAGTTTAATTGCTTTTTTACATCACCAGTGCCTTAAAAAATAATTTGAATTTGTGTGCATAGATACATGTAATACCAACTGGGGACTACAGAAGGAAAAGAATCATAGAAATTAATACTATGCTGCCTTGGAAAAAAGGGCCAAAAGTGAAATGAAGGAAGAATTTTTTTTTTTAAATAGGGGACCCAAGTGATACAGAGATTATTCCTTAATATGCATCTTAAGTTAAAAAGAAACATTTAAATTAGAAATAGATTGTACGTTTCCCATGTTAATAGCAAAGATTTCACCTGTTGCTCCCCTATATTTAAAGATGACTATGTAGGTTGAGATCCCAAACCTAAGATAGACATAGAATGTCCATTGTTAATTGGTATTGGTCTTTCATGAAAAATTCAGTCCACCCACTCATGAGGCCTGTAGAAAGATAACACAGGAGAAACTGAATGAAATTTAAATTATTTAAAATGAAATTGAAATGAAAAAGATTTTAAACAATTTAAACATTTTAAGTCCAAGTAAAATTAAATTGAGAAAGATGAAAAAAATTGAATTTCATCAGAATTTCCCTGGTTCTCAAAAAGAACATTCATAAATACCCTTCTTGCTCTAGAGAGTACTAGAATTCTGGAATCCTGTTTGCCTTTTAGTAGTAGTGTGAGCTCAAGCATATCACTGTTCTATATTAGTTTGTTTCCTTTCTCTATAAAATGAGGATGATAAAACTTTTCTCACTGGTTAGAATCCACCTACTAGCCAGATAACTCTGGGCAAGGTACTTGATTTGAGCTTCAGTTTTCCTAAAATGTAAAATCAGAGTTAATTGTATCTACCTAGAGTTATTTTTAATGTTAAGATCATAAATATGAGGCTGGGCGTGGTGGCTCACACTTGTAATCCTAGCACTCTGGGAGGTTGAAGTGGGAGGATCGCTTGAGGTCAGCAGTTCAAGACCAGCCCAAACAAGAGCGAGACCCCGTCTCTACTAAAACTAGAAAGAAATTATCTGGACAACTAAAAATATATGTAGAAAAAATTACCCGGGCATGGTGGCGCATGCCTGTAGTCCCAGCTACTAGGGAGGCAAAAGGATTGCTAGAGCCCAGGAGTTTGAGGTTGCTGTGAGCTAGGCTGACACCACGGCACATGGCACTCACTCTAGCCTGGGCAACACAGCAAGACTCTGTCTCAAAAAAAAAAAAAAAAAACCATAAATATGACGGGCTCATAACATTGCCTGACATTAAGCTCTCAATAAATGATAACCTTTCATCCATCAAGTTGTTGAGAGTAAAGAGAGCAGCTAAATACTGCATACTACATCACCCTAAGTTATAATAAACAAAGAAAAACATTAGATTTTTCTTGTATCAACCCTGAATTGTACATAAGGATACTAGAGCTTATAGAATTATTTTTTTTGTGATTCCCATTCCAGTGTTTTACTGTTGGGTCTGAGCTGAGAAGCACTTCAGTCAGTCAGTCAGTCAGTCAATCAGTAATCATTTATTGAACACCATAAGCATCAATGGGTACAGGGCACAGGGACAGAGACTCAGTGAGAGAGTCTTTTTACCCTCCGGGAGCTAACAACATGAAACAAATTAGTGTGTTTGGGGAGCAATGATAAAGGAGTGGTCATTTGGAGAGGAATGTGCAAAATGAATTTATAAAACCAAATGTAAATGATTTTTGAGGTTCTTATTCATATCACTGTTCCCATATTAATCTCACATCAGTTGATAATATGAAGTAACTGCCTTCCTTTGCCCCTTCTAAACCAAGACCAAAGAACCACAGCTCCATGTTTTGTCAATTTTTAATAAGAAATTATAGCATACTAATTTAAAAGTAGAAGCTTCAATGTTTAGTGTTGCATTTTTTTCTTTTAGATTTTGCTTTCAAATTATAGACCATGTAACAGTATCAGTCATTTGAAATATGTATGTATCATGTACATAGTATCATGCAGTACTAATGTGCCTTTTTTCTCCTACAGGCTTTCTACAAGTATAAGAGAGTTACAGAATTTTAAAGTCTTGTTACAACACAGTAGGTAATAAAGGCTTTTATATGTCTAACTAGAGACATAAAGTGACTATGTAAAAGCCTTTTAATCTTGGACATTCAGCAGAAAGAGACTAATCTTCTAAGATTTCAAGAATTCTGAACTCTTAAAGAAAAAATTCAAATGCTCACTTGAATATTTATTCTTCATAGATTATCATCAACTAGAAATATTTATAAATGAAGTATATACTTTTAAAATATGTAAGTTATACTAATTCTGTGTTTAATTTCATGTGTTTTCATCCGTTGAATATTCTGTTTGCTTAGAATTGGTTTTGTTTTTATTCTTTCATCCTTTATATTTCCAGTTGTCAAACTTTAAATGACTATGTCTCCATTCTAATAACACTGTTTACAGTGTGTTATGGAAAAGGAGAACTAGGGAACAAATGTTGCTTAGGGCTGGTATCAGTGACAAAAATTCATCAATGATTTTTTTTTTAATGTGTTTTTAGCCTTGCCTAGCTGTGTACATCACTTTCTATAATATAGAATTGTCACCATGATGAATGGCCCTTTCACAGAAATTCCTTAAGATTCTCCATGACTTCAACTTCATCGTTTTTTATTTAAGATTTTTAGTTGCTGTTGCTGTGCTGTTTTGTTTTCTGTCTAAATGACCTGCTCTGGTAAGGTGAATAGGTACTCCTCCCTAAGCTACCCAGCCAGATTTCAGGTGTGTGTAGTGGGCTGGCTCAAGAGTATTTTGTTTAGAACCTTCTTTTGATTTTGCTTTTTCTTTGTTTCTAGAAGCTTTAGGGACAGAGAAATTTTAGAAATTTTCAGTTTCTTTTAGAAAAAAAATTGAATAAATATTTAACAGATTACTTCTTGATAAAATTTGAATGGGACTATATGAATTTCTAATGCCAATTAAAAGCATTATATATATACAAAATTTGCTATTTTAAATTAAGGCATTTTTATAGGATTTAATTTTAGAATGCAATCTATGCAATCTTCTAGTGTGGTTTTCTTTGGTAGGATATGTAAGCAGGTAGATTAAGTCAAGCCTTCTTTAAGCTTCCCCCCGCCCTTTTCATTTTATTTCATTGTATATAAATGGTACTTTGTGTGATTTGTACCAACAGATGGCTGATAAGTCCTAAACTGGCATTTTCTAAACCTGGAATTTAAAATCTTTAAACAGTATTTAAAATCTTGATTTTTTTAAAGGTGTCAGTAGATAGAATATGATTAATTTTGGAAGGTTACAACTGTGTAGAAGTAATGCGGGTACAAGATCTAGAGTTTTTCCTTAGACTCTGCAGTCTTTTCTGAAGTAAATAATAAGTGCTCTTAAACGCTATCTTATCCTGCCAAAGTCTGAAATGTGTTCACTGATGATTTTAAATTGTATTTAGCTGGCTCACCGCTCTTTTAAAAATACTTAGCCATCCCTTGAAGGGATATGGTTGAGGGATTAAGGTCTCACAAGTTATTTTTCTCACTAATTTCTAACCTTTATAAATCTGGGGTCTTGTTGATGATGGTGGTGGTGGTGGTGGTATTTTTTAAGTTGAATAAAAAAGACTGGCTTGATTGGAGCCTCTGCCACTTTTTCTTTTTAGAGTTGCAAGTATATTGTATTGTATGGTCGGGGAGGGGAGGGACCTTAAGGAAAACTGTCTAAAAAGTGACTAAGTAATCTTGACAGTAAATTAATGAGAATTTTTAACTTAGTGTTCATTCAGAGTTTAAGAAAATGTGAAAATTTTGCACTTTGTGTATTATTACTGTAAATTTGAAGATCTTTTTGGTAGTGTTACTCTACTGTTCCCTCAGTTAAAGATAAAGGCTACTATTTAAACTATTTACTAGAGAAAACACTTGGTCATTTCCATTTATTGCCTTTTCTGTAAGTGTGATTTGTTTTAATCTTTGGAAAAACAGTATGTTAGAGTGTGTTCTAGGAAATTAAAAGATCTGGTTGGGATAAAGAGGTCTTTTTAAGGGTTTTAACAAATTTTTTCATCACTAAGAAAATACACAAATGAGGTATTCTTAACCTGAAATTCGTAATTAACTTTATTTTATCATAAATTAGATTATAGGGGGCACCCTACATTTTTTCTTTTTAACTCAACGCTATACTAACGAGAGCAGCCTACATTTTTGTGTATGTATTTCTTAAATGACAGTATAAGCGTGGCAACACTTTTACGGTCCTTGTGATATGAACTGTTTTTCCAATTCACATACCTTTTGCTGTGAAGTGATAACTAATGTTTGCATTGTGAAAATGCTGAGCTGGTGAATACCTCTTGGCATTTTTTAATCTCATCACTTACTTTCAAAATCCAGCACTTGATAATATAATTGACAGAAATGATTGTACCAGCTGATGAAGTAATGAAAATGAAGAAAAGGAAAATATTCCTTCCTTCAATGGCATGAGTTTATTTTCCTCTTAAGTGGCATCTATGTAAGTCAAATTATATATTAAAATTGGTAGACTTTGAATGTTTCTCCTGTTTTGATTCTTACATTTTGAGGATCAGATAGAATAGTAATAGGTTTCACAGTTTTGAAATTTGTTAAGTCAAATGTTTTGACATTTTAATAACATTGTGATTCAATGTTTGTAATCTCTGTATGTATATGAAACATTGTGCCATGTTTTTCAACTTTGCCTAGGTGCCACTGTATGTAAGAAAGGACAGCTATTTTGATCTTCATCAGCATTGCCTTCAGCTGGAAATTTGGGAACAGTTCACAGTAAACCTCTCAGCAGTTTACAAACTGAATGAAGTACCTGCAGAAACCATAGCTATTCACCAAAATACACAGATTAGGTGCATGGTATCATGGAAATTATTTGGTAAAAAAAACACATAAATCTATGTGTCCTCTATTTTAAGTAACATCTACAGGTGCAGCTTTGATTTTGAACAGAATTCCAAGTAATTTACTGTTGTACCCACCAGAACCTAGAAACTGTGAATTAAAGTACACGTTTCTGCAATCTTTTCTGTCTTGTTATCCCCCTCTATTTTAAGTGTTTCTTTTACGGCATGAGGATTTGATTGTAATTTGTGGAGAAGAGAAAAAATATAAGTAGTCTGAGGTTACTACTTCTTATAATGGCACACATTGGCAGGCACTGTATTAGGCTTTTACATGCATCATTTGGCTTTAAATGCATCATGTAACCTTCACAACTGCACTAGTAGGTAGGTATAATTACTTCTCCATTTTATAAATGAGAAAACTGAGGGATGGGAGAGGCTAAGCAACTTATCCATAACTACAAATTCTAATCTAGATTGTAGAGCTAGAATCTGAGTCATAATGTGGTCTATTTGTATAATTTCATAAGTTGGCCTATTACCACTCATCTCAAAATTAGGGCCTTTTAGCATCTTTTGATTTGTATTGAATCATAACACTTTTAAAATATGCTTATTTTATTTAGTTTTTTGAATAGGTAATACATTCACATGGTTAAAAACCAAATAATATAAAAAGTTATTCAGTGAATGTCTTCCTTCTATCTTTGGCCCAACTTCCTTCATACACACCTCCCACAATAAATAACCTCTGTTCTTGATTTCTTACATCTCCATCCACACTTTTTTAGGAATATGCAAACATGTACAAATGGAAAATCTTATTTTTTCTCTCATTTTTACCAAAAAAAGAACATATATATACTATTTGCTTTTTTCCCCCTGCTTAATATTTCTTGGCAGTCTTCACATAGCACTGGATAACTTTCTCATTTTTTTAGTAGCTGCTTGGTATTTTGTTATATGGATGTGCCACTGTTGAACTAACCAGTCTCCTGTTAATGGGCAGTTGGGTTGTTTCCAGGCCTTGTATATGTCATTTCACGTTTTTGTGTGTGTGTGTGACCTCTTCTTTATGGAACATTTCACATTTATGTAAATATGTCTAAATTTCCAAAAATGGAATTGTGGGTTCAAAGACTGTGCATTTGTAATTTTGAAAGATAACTAGCATACTGTCCTCCATAGGGGGTAGTTACCAATTCATACATCCGAAATTCATGACAGTACCTGTTCGCCCACAACCTCACTAACAGGTATTACAAAAATGTTGGATTTTGGGCATTCTGATATATGAAAATATACATCAATGTGAAAAAAAATTTTTTTTTTTTTTTTGAGACAGAGTCTCGCTTTGTTGCCCAGGCTAGAGTGAGTGCCGTGGCATCAGCCTGGCTCGCAGCAACCTCAGACTCCTGGGCTCGAGCAATCCTTCTGCCTCAGCCTCCCAAGTAGCTGGGACTACAAGCATGCGCCACCATGCCCGGCTAATTTTTTCTCCGTA
Source organism: Avahi laniger (assembly GCA_963575035.1). Lineage (NCBI taxonomy): Eukaryota > Metazoa > Chordata > Mammalia > Primates > Indriidae > Avahi > Avahi laniger. Next base: position 15,122 of record CAUYSK010024165.1, read on the forward strand.
TTTTTAGTTGTCCAGATCATTTCTTTCTATTTTTTAGTAGAGACTGGGTCTCGCTCTTGCTCAGGCTGGTCTCAAACTCCTGACCTTGAGCGATCCACCCGCCTCGGCCTCCCAGAGTGCTAGGATTACAGGCATGAGCCACCGTGCCCGGCCAGGAATTGGTTCTTTATCATTATTTTTTCCAATATTATCTTGATGTAACAGGTATTCAATAAATAAACTGTACTGAAATAAAAAGTCTGAGGTGTAAAGACCTTCCTTGGTTCTAAATGAATCACACTGGTCGAATCTTTTGGTCTTTGCCTCAGTTTTCTAATTGGCAGTTGAAAGACAGTAAGTTGTTAAATACGTCAAATATGCATAAATGTAAATTTAAAATGGCTTTTAGTTGTATTTCACAAATATATGAGTAAGATGTCAGAATCAAAATGCACAAATCTGAATGCAGTTCTTCAGAAGAAAATGATGCAATTTGAAAAACACTGAGAAAATCAAAATGCTTTCCACAGTGTAGCCAGCGATGACACTCTGTGAGCTGTTGACCTGGATCTTCAACTCTGATGGCCAATTTTCTGTCGGCTCAATGCTGGTCACCTGGATGGTGCAGTGAAGAGGCCCTCGGGGGAGCTTTGCCTTCCACATCGATCCATTTCATGCCTTGTCTATTTCTAGTGTCATGACTCTTAACCTCGTCAATTTTCATCTGAACCCCAAACTTGCAGTCAAATGATAAGTCTATTTCACAAATACTGTATTTTCCTAATTCTGAGATTCCTCATGGGCCATTCACGTCAGGACTTTCTCTGATTTGTTAATTAATCTGGCTGCAGGTAAGCCTCAAAATCACTTTATTTAATATATCTTATTCTAGACAATTTTTACTGTTTCCAAATTCCCAAAAGAAGTGTAAACAAATTTAGCAGACAGAATAATGAGATATATTAAATGAGGTAATCAGAGATTATTACGTTAATTTCTTTTTATACACAAAACCAAGCTGCTCAGCGTTTATTTCCTTCGATTTTACCTTTCTTATAGACACAGACAATGGTAGATTTTATTTTGTTCTGAGACACAGAAAACATCCCCCATTCAATCATTCATTCATTCTATATTTCTTTATTTCCAGCTATATACCAGGGACTATGCTAGATCCTAGGAATATTAAGATAATTCAGACTTTCTTTCTATCTTTCAGGAATTTAGGGCCCAGTGGAGGAGAAACAGAAGTTGACATTCTACTTTGGCTAGGTCATTATGGCTCCAAAGTAGAATCAAAGGAAATGATCTGTGCTTACCAAACTCACAGATCTGACATATAAAACAGCTGCATTAGCCAGTTGCCTATTTAAAAATTTAAACTTAGTAATTTTTCTCAGATTAATGTGAATATTTATAATCACTCTTTGGGAAAACCTTCCCTGATACCAGATTACAAGGGAGACCAAATCAATACCCGTAAGGTTGCCTAGTGAGCATGGTATTAAAAACATCTGAACGGTCTCAAGCTGTAATAAACGCTGAGGATGCAGCCCAGCCCTCGAGCCCAGAGTACGTCCAGTGTGATGCAGCAGTCAGTCTCCCCGGGCATAATGTTTCCACCACTGCACGGTGCGGGCTAGCACGGCCACATCCTAGCTCCTGCCTCTTTTTCCCACAGGCTTTCTGAGTCTTTGCAAGCATATTTTCTTCAGGACAATTAAAACATATTTGTCTATGTTCGTGTCAGTGCTACGCATTCACTCAGGGAGGGAGAGATAAATGGTGACACAGACCTACGTTCTTGAGACCTGCCTTGGGCAACTGTCCCTGTTCTGCTTCACCATTATTTAACATGTTGACTGTTTCTTAGGCATGCTCTGTATTTAACTGTACTGGCAGAAAAGTATGATTTGCAATAAGCTATTGGAACCATTATATTTAATGACCTGTATATATTCGCCAAAAATGTCTTTTTTCTTTCTTTCTAGGTTGTAAAAATGATGATTGTTGTTGTGATGACATTTGCCATCTGCTGGCTGCCCTATCACACTTACTTCATTCTCACCGCGATCTACCAACAGCTCAACAGGTGGAAATACATCCAGCAGGTCTACCTGGCCAGCTTTTGGCTGGCCATGAGCTCGACCATGTACAACCCCATCATCTACTGCTGTCTGAATAAGAGGTAAAAACAAAACCACCAAATGCAAGTCTCTTGTCATTTCTGCCTTATCTGGAAACACATAATGTTGTCCCTGCTTCATGGTGCGAATTTAAAGTATAGAAGGAAGGGAAAATATAAAAATTCACTGAAAGGAACATAAAGCTTGACATTTTTAAGATTCCCCTACTTTCTAAAATGTCCCATCTTCACAATTACGTGCCCGAAACGTTTTTAGAGGTTCTAACTGGGCAGTTTTAATATGTGCCAGCTTCTTCCTCCAAATCCTTCAGAGTTTTACCTGACAAAGAAAAAGAAATGAAGGAGGTGAGTTGAAAATGTGCTCAAATCCTCAGAGGAAGGAAGGCACTTCCCAGAAATTCACAGGTAATTGCTACAGGACGGAGAGACGACGGAAAACATGAGTAGACTCTATTAAAACAGATATATTGTAAATAGACTTCAAAGTAGAAGATTTTATAAAGGTGAATTAGGACAAGGAGAATTCCAATCCTTAATGCGTTAGGAGGTAGGGTAAGAGAAAGGGCAGCTTCCGTGGGGATGGCTTGTGAAGAAACTGGAGTCATCAAGGGAAAGACGTTTATAAAGCTAAAAAAATTAAAAGTAGGAGTATTTACAGTCTAATTTAAAACTAGAAAAAAGGTAAAATGTGGTTTCCAGTTAAAAGCACGTTGGTTGTTTGGTCAGCACATGAGGGGAACAGTCACATTTCACGGGGCTGATAAACCCCTCAATAAGCTGACATACTTTGTGCCTGAGTAGAAATAGGACTCGTGAGTAACTGCAGGGGCCACACACTAAGCTCTCGTCCCACTTTGTCACACTGGGCCTTACGTTCGTTAAATACTTATTAACTCTTACTGTTCTCAGCACCGGGCGTAAGCCGTATCTCAATTCACGCCGCCCCGCAAGCAGTACGTCTGCTGTTAATCGACTTCATCTAATGGCTTACAAAGATAAAGATTTTGCACTTTTATGTAGATTATATAAAAACAATCAAGATTGGCAATTAATTCTAACAGTAAATGAGACAAATTTATAGATGTGTAATTATTTCTGGAAGAAGCTATTTTGAAATGTCATTTTAAGTGCTTCCACAGGCTGACCTAATTCAGTCAGACTTACGTACCTGTGTGAAATTATTGCAGAAAAGGACACGGTTTCCTTAGCATGTTGATTACCTGGTGTTATGCTTTTGCTATTTGATGACTTGCTTCTCATTTGTGGGAAATTAAGATTCAATTAAAACAAGAAGAATTTAAAAGACCAATACTTGGCACAAACTCTAAGAGTTTGCCTAGAAAATCAAATTCAAAACCTGAGTTGGCGTAACTGCCTTCGTAGGGCCTTCTGTGGCAGCCTGGAAATGTGACTGCTTCTTCCTGTGGCCTCCTCCTCCTCAGATTTCGAACTGGCTTCAAGAGAGCATTTCGCTGGTGCCCTTTCATCAAAGTCTCCGGCTACGACGAACTGGAGCTCAAAACCACCAGATTTCACCCAGGTCGGCACAGCAGCTTGTACACGGTGACCAGGATGGATTCCCTGACAGCCGTGCTGGGCCCTGGTGATGTCGACGACGCCACGTCCGGGCAGAAGACAAGAGCGAGGCCAGGAGGCCCAGGCCTCAGTGGCTGCACCCACAGGAATTCCAAACCTGCCTCCACCACGTCAAGCTTCATGAGCTCACCCTATACCTCTGTGGATGAATATCCTTAAATCCACCTCCCGAGGTGAACAATCAGTGTGAGGCCACCGTGATGCCAGCCTAGGGCCCCGTCCCCGTCTCAGTCCCGTCCTATACGCTCTCTGGAAACAGACGGCAGTTTTTAGGCAGCTGTGCTTAAATTGAGAAAGGTAGCATTTAAATGTGACAAAGACACTAATATGCCATAAACCCCTCCAAAATAAAATGGGCTTCAAATTTATTCTTTGAAAACTCTAAATTATTATATGCAACAAACAAAAATATATCCAAAAAATATTTATAAAGTGTCCAGTTTATTTCACTTAAAATTGTCATATAGAATTGTGACACTGAAATGTCATATAATTTTTCCAAAAGATTGAAAAGCTTTGAAATGTAATATTGTGAGTGAAAAGAAATGAAATCTACATGAAATGGACTTTTTCATCTATAGCTATAATACAGAAAAAAGTTAAAAGACCCATTTTCCCAGCATAGTGATGAATATTAACCCCAAAAGATAGGAATTAATAAAAACCTTTTCTCAAGAAAACTCATTTTGTAAAATGAAAACATTTTAAGATTTAAAGATTTCTTCCAAGGCAAAATTTAACTGAAAAGGAAATCTAGTTAAATCATTATGCAGATGTATCTGTCATTTTCTTGATTATTTTTTCTGAGAAAGTGATTTCAAAGGAAAAAATTCATCTACTTTTTGACCATTACTTATTTTTAAATGCCAAGCTAAGAAATAGTCAAAGTCAGAACCTTAAAAGGACAAAGAAAATGCCTATGATCCTTTTTATTTTATTATCACAGATTTTCAAAAAAATAGGTAGATTATAAAACACTGAAGATGCATTCCAATAAAGAAGGGAAGAATCCCATTTGTCTCTGAAACTGGCTACCAGTCTTTAGGCCAGAAGTAAAGACAGTAATTCATAATTTTGAGGCAGACAGGGGAAGCTCCCAGCTCCAAAGGAAGATTTTTTTTTCCTTGTAACCCAAGCGAAAAGTGTAAGGTAGACATCCACCTTATCAGCTGTACAGTGTCTCCTCCTCTCCTTGCACTGAAAAAGGAATAAGCACTAACAGAAAGTATCGAAAAATATATTCAAATGCAAATCCACAGAGACAAAAGTTATAAATGTGACCCAAAAAATGTGCTTGAAAAATACCGATACATGGTACATGTATACTGTATATTTACATACGGTATTTACACATATACCATATATTTACATATGATAAATCAGGCAGGGTATAGAAATGCATGTCAACTGTTAGAAAAGAAACTTGCACAGTAGTTTGGATACATGTGAACTAATACCAGGTGAGCAAGAGGGTGAGTCTAACACACAGCCTTATACAGAGGGACCTTTTCTTTTGTCTGCTTAGATAATACAGAAGTCTCACCAAAAAGACATATGGTAATAGTCATTAAAAAGCACTCATTTTACTAGAAAAAAATAGTCCTGGCACATTTCTGAGATCCATAACAAAATGATTTCCTCTAACACTTAACTTGATTGTTATGCTTCTGTCAATACTAGAACCAAATATTTTTTTGAAAAGCAGTCTAAAAGCAATTATTTAATGGCAAATTATGATCTATTACTACATTAATTTCCTAATCCGCCTTCCTTTTTTGGAGCTAAAACCAGAACTATACAGTTGTTACAAAGTGTTAAAAGTCTAAAGAACCTAACCCGACGTGTTTGAGCTGAATTTCTTCTGATGACGCCAATAAATAGCCCCAAACACATATGAGAGTGAAGACACATACAATCATTTAAAGAATGTAACAACTTCAAAGAACTGAATTCAAAATTAAACATTGAAATAGTCAGTGATTGTTACAAGGTTGTCATAGTTTAGTGCAGTTATGGAGCCTGTGTGCATGTTTTAGATGAGCAAATTCATTATTATTTAATATCTCATTGTTTGAATATTATGTTTTTGAATGTTCATTCTTAAAAATGTAAATGCTTATCATATAATGTAAAAGTATCAAGAAAAATACTAATATGTAAAAACAGGTATTATTTTCTTCTTAAACGTATGAATGATGTGATACTAGCATTAATTAATGTCCGAGACACATGGGACCATGTTTAGCCATAGAATATGAATGTGAACTCAGGCCCTCAAGTTCAATGTAGTCGGTCACCACCCAACGTCCATCTGAAAAGCAAAGCTCCCGGCCTTCATGCATGTTAAGGAAATTTCGTAGAATTTGCTAATTTACTAAGACATTTATAAGGGAAAATATCACCTTTTTTAGTAGATTTATTGTTGATTTGCTTGCTGAACATCATCCCTTCTAGTATGAAAGAAATACCTGAGATCCAGATAGTATATTTTTAATGTTGTTTAAGAAAAACTGACATCATTCACTCAATAATCATAGCTCTTAAACCAAGACCTATTGGCAGATCTTTTAAGTCTGAAAATTTAATAATAAAATAAGAGTAAAATATGAAAGAGGAAAGATTTTAGCCCTTTTGCCTGCATGTTGACAGTGAGAATTACAGAATACTGTGCATGGAAACCAGCTTCAGTGGGACTCATTGTAAATAGAGTTATGCCCGTGTTTTTGTATTTGCTACGGTTTGGAAGAATTGCCTTCAAAATTCATTCTACCCTCTGGTGTTAAAGTTCAATGTGGATCTTGTTCATTGAATGCAGGCAAACACTGACTCAGAATACTAGACAGAAGGTTAAAGCATCCTACTTTCTGTGAATTTAGATTAGAAACAGAAAAATCCAAAATATTTTGAGAGAAATCTGAAAGAAACAAAAAGTCTTGCATCTTTTTAAGCATACTCGTTTTGAAAAGAGAAAAGTAAATAAAAAATAAACATTGTATTTACATTATTTTGCATCTGGGCAAAGTGCAAGATTTTGAAATTACCTACGTGGGAAAAAATGAAAGCAAACGTAATTCTTACAGAATCCAATCTAAAGTATTTTATTTTTTGGCAAGTTCAGTACACTGCTGTGTTATGTCATCTTTTGCCTTTGTGAGGGTAGACATTTCTGACCCAGCAGCTGAATTCGTATTCTTTTCCAGATCCTGCCAATCTCTTAGAAACAGAGATCCAGCCAAACTTCAAAGTGGCCTCCACCATTACAGAGCACCAGGAAGCTTACTATAAACCCATGAAACACAAAATAAATGTAAGAATGAATGCTGGTCAGCTCAAAATTTTAGTTTGATTTTTGTTAATGCAAAATTTCCTCTGAAAATTTTTGGTTAGCACCTGGTAAATTATTCCATCAAATACAAAGTCAGGACAATTACAATTCTTACACTTCTAACAGTAATAATTTGAGTTCCCATTTGTCATTGATAGTGTGCCGGAAGTTACGAAAATCAAGCATGACAGTGGCCATGCAAGAAGATAAGGTCTAAATAATTTCCCTTGAGGCCAAGCAGGAATGGAGAATAAAATCCAGTAGGGCCATAAAAGGTCACTAATTGTGTGGTGTAATATATATTTGTGGAAAATCTGTATATATAAGAAGTGTATATATATAAAGTTTGTAGCTAGTGAATAAAATATTTTCAAGTTGTGGTAATTATACTGAATATGTTTAATACACTTACACCCTTTGCATATGTGGTAACATGTGACAGATTTAATTTCTATTTTTTCTTTAAAAACATTAAAAATAATATTAAAAATAAAAGAAGTCTTAGCATTTTCCTATTGGCTATCTTTTCTAAACACACCCAGCCATTCCTCAAAAACTATGTTGTGCTTCCTTATTTTTCCTCATAAAAATGTCTAGTTTCCTAAGTTACCTTGATTCAGAAAAAGCATGTCTGGGGAGCAAAGTTATCAAGCCACCGTAGACGACTGTTCTGTGTGGGGAGCACGGGAATCGGAATGCAGGGCAGAGAGTGCGCAGAGCTGAGGCAGAGCCCAGCACTTCAAGCCATGGTGTCCAGGCTACTCCGACTGACAAATCCAAGCTCCACCAATACCTTCTCTCAACACCCCAAGTACTTTACGTGTACCCTCCAGGTAATGGTACCAACTATGCTGTGTCCTTTGGCAATAAAATTACCAGCTACCTGAAGACCTATGGTCCTTCTCAGATGCCCAAACACCAGCCCCCTGGGGCCTTCCTTTCAGTTCTCAGAGTCTAGCAATGTCTCCTCTTCCTTTTCATTATCTCAGAACTATATAATGTTGCTGCTTCCCGTAGGTATGAATCTCTGGGTTATCTAAATACCCTTTTTTTTCTTTCAGGCTTCTAACATCTGTTGACCCAAAATGGTATAAAATATATAGAAAACAATTGCAAAATGGCAGAAGTAAACCCTTTCTTACTTATTTACATTTAAAGTAATTGCTTTACATGTAAGTAGATTAAACTCTCCAACCAAAACACAGAGACTGGCATAATGAATAGGAAACACAGTGATCCAATTATATGCTTTCTACAAGAGACTCACTTTAGATCCAGAGAAACAAATAGGATAGAATATATTTCTTTTAATATAGTAACACAAAGAGAACTGAGGAAGTTATTCTGACAAAATAGACTGTAAGTCAAAAACTATTGCAAGAGACAAAGAAGGACATTATATTTTAATATATCTATTAAAGACCCAATTCATCAAGAAGATATAAAATTGTAACTATATAAGCACTTAACAACAGAACCCGAAAATATATAAAACAAAAATTGACCAAAATGAAGAGAGAACCAGCTTTCTACAGGAATAGTTGAAGACTTCAATACCCCTCCCTTCAATAATGGACAGAACATCTACAAAGGTAATCAATAAGGAAATAGAGAACACAAACAGCACCATGAACCAACCAGACCTAACATTCATATATAGAAACCATGGAAATCAAAACCAGGAATAAAGACGGGACTGCTGTAAATGGCTTTCTTTCCTGGGTCTCCAGGCTGCAGACAGAGTTTGTGGACTTTTCAGCCTCCACAGTCGTTTGAGCAATTAGGGAAATGTAAATCAAAACCCCAGGAGATACCACTTCACATCCCCGAAGATAGCTACAATCAAAACGAAAGACAATAACATAGTTTGGCAAGAATGTGGATACCCTGAATTAATTGAATGTGGATAAACTGAAATTCAATTGAGCATAAAATGGTACAGCCACCGTGGCAAACAGTTCAGCAATCCCTCAGTATGCTAAACACAGAGTCACTAGAGGACCCCAGATTTTCTACTCCTAGGTGTCTACCCAGGAGAAATGAAAACATACGTAGACAGGAAACTTGAACACAGATGTTCACAGCAGCATTATTCATAATAGACGAGAAAGTGGAAACAACCCAGATGCCTATCAACCGATGAATGGATGAGAAAACTGAATGGATGAGAAGACGTATAATTCATAGAATGTCAATGAAGTCAAATATTATTTGGCAATCTATAATAAGAAATTAAATACTGATTTGTGCCACAACATAGACGAATCTCAAAACCCTTATGCTAAGTCAAAGAAGCCAGCCATGAAAGACCACATACTGTATAATTTCAATTATATGAAATGAGCAGAATAGGTAAGTCGACAGAGAAAGAAGGTAGATTTGTGGTTGCCTGGCTGTCTGTGCTGGAGGGGGAGGAAGGAGTGGAAAGGGTAGTGACTGTTAATAGGTCTTAGGCTTCTTTTTGGGACAATGAGAATGATCTAAAATTAGATTATTGTGTTGGCTGCACAACTCTGTAAATCTATAAAAACCACTGGATCCAACACTTTAAACGTGTATAAATTACATATCAATAAACTCATTTTTTAAAAAATGGGGAATTTCATGGAGGAAAAGTCTAACGAGTGTATCAACAAACTACATTGTTAAAGGAGCCTTAAGGGAAAAAAAAATCATCAAACCAGCAAGCACAACAGACCTTAACGAGGAACTCACAAAAAATGGAATAATCGGTTCCTTTCTTTACAAATGCAACTGAAATTTTTTTTATTAATGTTTACTCTTATTATGGACAAGACCCTGAAATTTGACATAACTATTTCCTTCAGAAAATCCTAGTCCATTGGTAGAATTTACCCCAGACTCAGAAGCAAGTTGAAATGGGATTCTAACCAGATAATAAAAAACAATTCACTGATTCAATGTTTTCAGTTGTAAGCAATATAAACTAATTCAGGTAATCTTAGTCAAAATTAATTTTATAAAATAGGAAACTAGCTTCTGAGAGCTAGAAGAACAGGCCCAGGGCCACACAGTCATTGTCACTGCACAAACGACACTCCACAACTGTTAAGGGAGCTACCCGCCATCAGAACTGACGGGCACACTCGCTGTTACTTACAAAACTTTCAGCAACCTGATGTCGCTGCTAGAATTGTTGCTGTTTCTTCTGCTTCCGGAAATTGGCTGTTGGTGCTAGAATAGATTCCCCCGTGTCTGCGCTGCTTTGGTTCGGGAGATTTCAATCCAAAACCCAGGGTGGCTGCAGCAAATTGGTGCAGCCTAAGCTAATGCACTCACTCTTAGCTCTAAGGCCAGCTGAAAACGAGCTTTGGGTTTTCTGCTTATAAAATAAGAGGAAGGATCTGCCTCAGAAGGTGGAAATTCCTCGGACACAGATGCTGGGTGTTCAGTAAGAATGGCAAATGTCTGTGATAGATGCCTTGAGAAAAAAAATATACCTAATGTTATATAGATGTCTTCAGTTATTAGAATTACAGGTTACAATTTTCCATTTATTTTTCTTTGTTAACTGTATTTTTCCTAATAAATGTGTTCTGCATAAGTAATAAAAATTGTAAAGGCATTACTCTGAGGAAAAGAGTGAGTATTCCGTTTTAACTGAATTCGCAAGAAATACCTTCATTTTTTTTTTCCCCAAGATTATTGTTATCCCTGAGTTGTAAGCATGAAAACAATTGCTATGGGTTTTGCAGGTTAGAATAGCTGCCTAGTGATGGGCAGATGATATCGCAGCTAGGGAATTTAATGTAACTGCTGTCTAGATACAATGCTGCGTTCACGAAGGCACTGTGTATAGCGTAAGGAACTCCTGTGAGTCTGACAAGTCACGCAGGCAATGACGAGCAGTCCAGTCTCCTAGACAACTGGAACCTCTGCCTGGTCTTGATACTTAAAGAAGACAAGGCAAAGATCTCTTTTAATTAACAATACATTTTATTATCATTGATTTGTTCTTCTCAATTTATAACAAGATACTCACAGTTTATTCTAAAAATGTATTGGAAAGGCGACAGAAAAGTATCCTAGTGCATGAATAAAAAGTTACCGGAATATTTCCTATGTTCTAAACCACAGCTCTCCGCTGTACCAGAGATATCAGTTACTGAGATCCCTCTTCCCAGTCTCCAAACAGCCTGAGAGTGGATTTCCATGGACAATCTTAGGTGGCCTGAGAGGACAAATGAATTTTAATGAATTCAACCCCTGAGCATGTGTTTACACACCAGGCTAAGGGAAAGCACTAAAACATGTAAAGCTTTAGCTTTGTTCTCCTAAAAGGCAATAAAGCCCCAAAGTACATGACTCTTTATTTAGCAATTGACTTCTTGGATATTCAAGTGTAGTGAGTGGAGACACATGGCAGGATGCATGATTGAATTAATCGATTTCAGAATATGCAATCATGGTGACAACAAATTCTGAGCACCCAAAAAGAACCTGGCTGTTCAGGTTCTCACCCACTCAGAATCTGAACTTGGGAAGGAGAAATAAAGTACAACAGCCTAGTGGGGGTCCTATGGGACTCTGGATCAATGAAGAGTAGTATGAGGACTTTAGGCAAGAGAAACTGACTTAAAAATGTTGGGAACTAGAAGCAGAACCCAGGCATCTCAAAGAAAATTTTGTACTTAAAAATATCTTTATATATTCAAAAATTGATGCTAAAATGCAAATCTTGACAATGACGGCTAAATACTAAGGAATAAAAGGATATGGCTAAAATTAAACTTTCTCTGCCTACACAAGAAAGGCAAGAGAGAAAACAAAGAGCATAAATTCCCTAGCCAGCACTTTATCTTTATATCCCAAAACTTTGCAAATACAAGCCAGACTAACATTGTTTCCTTACTTAAGAATAGTCGCCTGGGCTAATGTGGTCCAAAAACTTGTGATATTTTGTTCCCTACTCACCAAAGTGGACCCTGCTACTACACAGAAATTTCACCTTGCTCTACACCAGCACTTTGTGTTGCATCTCATCCATCCCAATCCATCCATCCCAGGCCACCCCTGATCAAGTGAGTGGGGCCCTCTCCCTGCCTTTACACTATTCCAAAGTGGGTCTGTGAAACTAATAGAACGACAAAGACATGGTTGTCTGCAGCCATTCAAAGCTTGAAGAAGGACATAGGGACAAATGATTTCTTAGTCCTCTACAATTTAAAGGATGAAGTGATAGTATGAAAAACATAAGTCTGTGATGAAATTACTGAATTTGACAGCTTAACTTCCACAATAAGAAATGAAAAATAGTTTTAAAAATTAAATATGCCCTCCATTTAAAGACAGAAGCTAAAAATAGTCTCTTAAACACAGAGTCAAAGTCACCAAAAAAATAAAAGTTCATTTATTTCTCTGAAGAAATTGACTTTCAAATGCCAAACACATATTTGCAATAGTTAAAATAATGATCAATTATAGGTATGATGCCAAAAATGCCTGACATCTTAAACAAACCATTTTCATACAAAGTCAGAAAATAGAATTCCTGCTTTTGGAGGATGTGGTTCTCCTCCAAATTGTGAGTCAATAAACTGAGCTCTTTCCCTCTTGTGGAGTTAGTATCTCCAAAACCCAGCTTCCGAGATGTGTTTTTTTGAATCAAGGCATGAGAATAAAAAAAAAGGCTTAGGAAAGGTACACCTGATTCCTAACTGTGTTCCACTGACAAGAACTGGACACATGGTGCCTCCTAAATACAAGGTTTCCAAGGAAATATGGACCCTGGCTAGGCAGCTACTTCTCAGCAACAACTTCGCACTATGGGAGGTCAGCATAACTCTTTGGTGGAAATCTAGCCCTCTGTCACAAATTACCCATCTGGCCACCAAATATCTACAAGCACCATTTGTGCCCAACACAGAACACACCCAGATGCACTCCATTGTTGACATTCCCAAAGGGCATCCAGTTACTTCATCCAGCTAAAAGTTCAGGATATCCAGCTGGGAGCAGTCCTCTCCATCAGACCTTAATAGGGCTACTCACAGTTTTGCAATCTATAATCTAAAATGGCAAGGCGTCTGTTCCGCCTCCTAGTTAATATATAGTGGTGGAGAAAAGACTCATCTACATAATTACAAACTCAATTCAGAAAAGGGAAGAATGGCAAGCATGCAGAAGGCACTGGTCTACAGCGATGATGAAATTCTAGAGGATAAATATTGTGTGATCCTGCTTTCTTGGCAGTGGTGTATTTCAATACCTGATTTTAATGACTAATCATATCTGAGAACACATGCATCACAAAGATATGTGTAGATGCAAAAGAGTATGTCATTAGCGTCCCTTACCATTGATAGTGGAAAACATAAAATAAGTACAAATATTCCTTGTATGACTATAAGCATACAAAATGAGTATTAAATCACAATACTTATCTTTCACCTATTATGCAAAAGTTTTTCTTAATATTGTGGTCTGTAATGTTCATAATTCACTATTCGATCATCTATTTTTTTAAAATTCATAAGCAGTATACCCTATCTACCAACTAAAATTTATTTATTCTTTTACGGATACATAATATTTTAAATATGTATATGGTACCAATGAGTGTTTGTTACGTGCATAGAAAGTGCAATGATTATGTCTGGGTATTTGACGTATCCTCAATCATTTATTCTTACATACTGAAAGGTGTTATATCAGCTTAAGTGAAACAGATAATTTAACACATCATATATAAACATTGGAGAATGAAACCCTTAATATTGAATATTTAAATATTTTAGAAAAATATGTGTTCACATTTTATAAGTATATACCCAAGAAAGATTTTATAGGAAGTATCCATCTTTGCCCTTAAGTTATGAAAAACCTTTCAGGTTTGGAGCTCCAAATTCATAGTGAAACAAAGTCAAGTAACTGCTTTGAAAGTTCTTTTGACCCAGATTATGACAAAGTACTCATGCTAGCTGCTCTCCTCAGGCTGAAAGATCTACATCTCATCTTCAATTCAAAGTGATGATCGCTTCCTCTCAATGGCCTAACATTTCTTAGCTTTCACCTCCTGATTTCTCTCAGGAATTGAAGGAACTTCTGCAAACACGAATCAGCTGTTTCTCTTCTATGCCTGTCAGAATCTATGGAAATCAAGGTCTAGCATAAAATGCAGTCCACCTACCTTATATAATAACAAAAGAGCAGACTATGATTATTAAGGACAACCCCTTATACATAAAGGTGAAAGCACCTAAAAATATCTTAGCACTCCATAATCGCATTGCTAATATTCTTCAATGATGACATGAAATTTCATTAAGAATGGGGTTATAACCACTGTGATGTTTTATTTATTTATGATCGTCCTTAGAGAACATAAGTGTACACATAGAATATAAGGGCTATAGAACATTCAGAATGGTCCATAATATTACACCAATGACACAAGGATTTCCTTTCCATGTGGCATTAGAGATCGCTCAATTTATTTCTCTTATTTTGCTTATCTTCAACAGAAAATATATGTAAGAAGGCAAAAAAAGTCATGTACTATTAAGAGTTTTTAAAAGTTAACATTTATTTAGTTAAATATAATTTATCACCATGTTCAATCAGCCTCACACCCTTATTATGAATGCAAGCACTTAGTCAATATTCTGAAGGTCATGCATGGCTTATTAATTTTAACACAAGCTTATGAATTAGTCTTATCCAGATCTTGTAAACAAAGACATCGAAACATAGAGATTTTAAGCATTTTGCCCAAATACACACTTTGCAACGCATGAAACTAGCCTTTGAACCCAGGTAGTTTGACTCTAGAACCTATCACAACTTGACTAGTAGTTCCTGAGATGCAGCCACATGAACTTGAAGTACATGCTACATTTGTCTGTCTCTGACTCTGATAATAATCTTAGAAAATAAACAATTCTGCCACATTCTGTTTTATCTTTACAGTATAGATATTAAGCATTTCATGTGGTAGTTTTTTTTTTTGTTTTTTTTTTTGAGACAGAGTCTCACTTTGTTGCCCTGGCTAGAGTGAGTGCCATGGCATCAGCCTAGTTCACAGCAACCTCAGACTCCTGGGCTCAAGCAATCCTACTGCCTCAGCCTCCCAAGGAGCTGGGACTACAGGCATGCGCCACCATGCCCGGCTAATTTTTTCTATATATATTTTTAGCTGTCCAATTTTCTTTCCATTTTTGGTAGAGACGGGGTCTCGCTCTTGCTCAGGCTGGTCTCGAACTCCTGAGCTCAAACAATCCACCCGCCTCGGCCTCCCAGAGTGCTAGGATTA
>CAUYSK010024166.1:0-21235 GCA_963575035.1 Avahi laniger
AAAAATATATCTAGAAAAAAATTAGCCGGGCATGGTGGCTCATGCCTGTAGTCCCAGCTACTTGGGAGGCTGAGACAGTAGGATTGCCTGAGCCCAGGAGTTTGAGGTTGCTGTGAGCTAGACTGATGTCACGGCACTCGCCCCAGGCAAGAGAGTGAGACTCTGTCTCAAAAAAAAAAAAAAAAAAAAAAAAAGAGGCTTTAAACCTAATAATAAATTATGCATTTTTATTTTTCATAAATATCTATTCTGCTGATAGTTTCTGTGGATAAATCGTTACCAGAAACTTGCTACTTACATAATCAAAAAGAATATTAAGCACACTCAAGATATATAAAGAAAAATATGAATTTGAGCCTTAAATCATTCACAAAATCCATTTCAGATGGACGGTAGATCTAAATTTGAAATGTAAAACAATAAAGCTTATATAATATAATGGCTTTATGATATTATTGTAGATAAATATCTCTATAACAGGATACAAAAAGCACTAACCATAAAGTAAAAGGTTGATAAATTTGATTATATTAAAATCAGGAATTTCTGTTTCTCAAAATACATCAGAGCGAAAGGCGAGCCATAGTAACATATAACCAACAAAGAGCTGATCCAGAGTATATAAAGTACTCTTGCAATCAGCAAGGAAAAAGAAAGATAATCCAATAGAAAAATGGCTGAGAGATTTAATCAGGCAATTCACAGCAGAGGATATTTGAATAGCTCATAAATATATGAAAAGTTCAGTTTCAACCTCATTAGTCATCAGGGAAATGCAAATTAAACTAAAATGAAATTTCCTCAGAAGATGGAATACAGTTATTTTTCCACATTCCTTTTTCTAAATTACAACTACAAACCTTGGATGTTACATATAAAACAACTGTAAGAAGAATTTGAAAGGTAGAGAGAAGGTAACAGACTGGCTAGGGGCCTCGGGGCCCACCACAGTATTGAGTTTCCTGCGTTCTCAAGCATTGGTGAGGATGAAGAGCTGATGTGGGAATGTAAATTCAGTTTCACTTTGGAAAATTATTTAGCAATAGCTCCTAAAGCTAAACTAATACATGCTGTATATTCCAGAAATTTTACTCCTAAACATATACTTTTGTTCCAAAGGACATAGCAAAAATATTCACAGCAGCACTGTGACTTTACAAATCACTCTCTTTCTCTGGTTCTTCATTTCCTCTTTTGAAGGGGTTGAATTAGCCCAACACTGAGTTCCTTCTAGCTTTAACATTATGTACTTACTTGCTGTATGGCCTTCCTGAAGCTAATGGATCAACAGTATTTATTGGACACATACTACATTTGGAGTCTTCCCCGAATACCTTTCACCCTGGTCCATATTGCCATTTTCACAGTAAAATTAGAATTAAAATTTTTCCATCGTGGAGATTCAAGTTTCTTCATTATCTGGCTCTAGTCAATCATTGGACCTTTAAATGCAGTTAAATTTAACATACATTTATGCCATTGTACAACCAGAAAGTAGAAGTAAATGAAGACATATCCATCACTGCTTTAAAGTACCATATAATTTAGTGAGAAAGATAAGACATGAACACAAAGAAAAATATGACTTTGTGGGTTTCCATGACCATGAACTTAATGTTAGTCAATAATTCTATCTTTGGCTGCATTAACAATGACTAAAAAGAATTGGATCCAACCAACCAAGATCAAGATAATCTTCTTAGGTCAGCTCACAGATAGGCCCTAAGTTTAGTTCTGTAATTCGTGTTTTAAAACCAAGCTTGACTAAGAGAAGGAAGTGGTTTTATCCATCGCTGCTAATGGGACCACCTTCCATAGTCTTCTAAACTAGAAACCTCTAGGACTCTTGTCTCTCCCTTTTTCCTAACCCCTGCATCTAAGAGGTCCCCAAATCCTATCAGTTTTAACTGCAGAAATATCTCTTCAATCCAATGCTTTAATGCTTTCACTCTAGCCTAAGTCCCTATTTTATATCCTCTCTCTTTTTCCCTCACCCCGACTCCCTCCTTCCCTTCCCCTCTTTTTCTTATATTTTTGGCCTGGATAATAGAAATAGCATTCATCTTTCTCATTGCCTTCAATTTTATTCTTCTAACTCAAATTAGATCAGGTTAATTCCCACATAAAGTTCTTCATGGGCTTCTCATTGATTTTGTGATAAAGCCAATACCCTTGAGCGTGGCTTGATCTTGACCTCACTTTTCTACCCCACTTCATTTCTCATTGTTTATCTTTCATGCCTTTAACCTTGAAGACATCTAAAACCCTGAAAATGCCTAGAAAATATTATGCTCTTTCAGGACTCTGGAAATTTTTTCCATGCCCTTCCTCCTAGCTTTTTATTCACATCACTTATTACATTCCACTTGCTCTCCTTCTAATGAGTGCACCTTTATGTGTGTGTTTATACACACATATATGGTGTGTGTGTGTGTGTGTGTGTGTGTGTGTGTGTGTGTGTGTGTGAGTGAGAGAGAGAAAGAAACAGAGAGAGAGAGAGAGAGAGAGAGAGAGAAAGAGATAGAGAGAGAGACAAAGAATAGGGTACAGGACAGAGAAAAAGAGAGTGAGTGTATATGTGTTCAGGAGGCCTAGAAGGATAGTGTGGGATGTGGCAGTGGTGGAGAAATTGGTAGGAAGTTTTGAAAATATAAACTCACTAGGAATGGTGTTGGATTCTCAATTAAAGAGCCCTTGTATTTTGCTTTGATTTTCTCTTCTCTGTCAGATACAGGAGCTGATGTTTCCTGCATACTTCTTTGCTAAGATAATAGGGTCCTGTTCTTTTATAATCAAGGGAGATCTATCCATTATACATACAATCTGAATCCATAAATCCTAGATCTCTTATTCCAAAATGCAACCTAGTCAGTTGTGCTGTAACTTGACAGTTTGAAGTCCTAGTAACCCAAAGATTGTGATTTACATGGTATATCTAAGAAGTAGCCTTGGATAATAAAAAAATTATTATTTTTAGTGGTTCCTGCCTGGCCAAACATATATTTATGACTTCATAGCAGGCCCACCTCTCGAGTAAAGATGAGGTCATTAAGCTATCTCAAATTAGTGATGCAAGCTCATAAAATAATCCTATTAAATCATCCTGGATTTAATAATTAATAATTTAATAACTCCATGCTCACCCAGAGATTTCTGATAACCTTTCAATTTCCTATAAGATTTTTCTATAAGCAATATACCACATTATCCAGATGTTCCATGCATTCCCATCTGCTTGGGAGATATATGTTTTGGTAAATTGTTTTGCGCTTTTAAATCTATAAAACGGGAGAATAGTGTTAGATGTTACATGAAAGACAAAATGTGAGCCATTGTATAAATGGCAAGTCAATGGAGAGGGAAGATGTCTCTAGAGCTCAATTACCCAGTTTAAATTCTGGGTCTTCCACTTACAAGGTACATGACCTTGGGCACACTATTTTAACTTCTCAGTGCTTCAGTTTCCTCAACTGTAAATCATAGATAAAAATAGCATGTACCTTATAGGGTCATTATGGGGGTTACATGAATGAAGATAGGTTAAGTACCCAGAAGACAATGAGTGTTCAATAAAGGTTGGTCATATTTATTATGATGTACTAGGTATGTAAATTGGACTTCAGTATCTATTCCTACTTCTTTCTATGGGATTCCCTTACTACTGGAAAATGAAATACTACATTTCCTAGACTCCCTTGTAGCTAGATATAAATGCTGAAGTAAGAAAGAGGCCTTCTTCTTGTTATCTCTCTACTGTCAACTAAGATCATCCTGAATTGAGTGTTGAGAGGCAGTTCTGTGGTAGTAGATAATATAACAACTGCTTTCTGATCTTTCTTTCTTATCTCTAGATTTCAAGTATTGTGATATGTTCTTCATGTCAATCTAGCAGTAGCCTCCTAATTTCTACTCTTTCAATTCTTCAGTTATACTGCAAACACTTAATTCCCTGAATTAAATCTCTTAATTTCTTTCTTCTTAAACTACATAGGATGATTTTTACTTCCCATATATACTCTTATTAAATCACATGGTGACCTGTGATCCTACAGATGGTGGAGATCCAAATCATGTACTATGCTATAAGGAATTCAACTTGCAAGGTATCACTTTTGGCAAATAGTGAACTCATTTCCTATATTGAATATGAAAGTCAACAACACCATCCTTTGCTATCAAGAAATGACAACACTTACACTTATATACACTTCCTCTAGACACATACCAGAGAATGATTTTACAATATGTTCTAGACTAAGATGGTTTAATCCTGACCCAGAGATCATGTGCCTTTAGAATTCTGAAAATGTTAAGCAACCTTTTAGTCTTTGGAGTCATTACCACTTTAATTTGATACCTGAAAATACTGACACAGAAAATGCCTCATGAGTGCTTATGATTCACCACCTCTGGGAGTCTGCGACACCTGTTTGGCACCAGGCTTTGGTATAAACAAGGGTTTCAGGAAGTTTTTTTATTCTACCTACTCAGAAGCTAAAACTACTTTAAGTTAGCTGCCCAGACCTGCCCTGTAGCCAACAGATTTCATTATGAAGCAAAACGATTAATTTCCACAGCCTTTTATATTGAGGGAAAAATAATTTACTTTCCATACTTAGAATTTTAATTCAGGCTGGCTCCATGCCAGCTGTCTTCTTAGGATGCTGTAAAACACACACCTGACATTAGCAATTAGCAAAAGCAACCAAAAGTACTAATCTCAGTTCCCAAACACTGGATAGTGACACCCATGGTTGTTTCCCATGCATCTTGATCAATTCATATACTAGTTCTGAGGTTGTTTTTATAGGATTTAAACCACATGTATATTCTCAGTGTTCATGATGCATGCTGTAAAATAAAAATCTATCCAAATGCTGTGAAAACTAATTTTGTTGGTTATGTTCTTTACATAGCAAGAAATGGTCAAATCTTGAAAAAAGTTTTTTTAACTATGAAACACTATCCCTGAGCCAAATTTATGAAGTCGCATTGGACTTACTATAGCTTTCTCCTGTTCTACCCTAATTCTTCTACCTCTGCTCTTGATTTTAAAACCTCCTGTTTCTCTCAAGATCTTACTCTCTCAATTATTCCCTTACTATCTCAATTTTATCTTCAACTTCCCCCTCTTTCTAGCTCCTTCCCTTCAACAATTATTTGTGCTCAAGTCCGTCCTTTCTTAAAAGTTTGTAACACTACACTCCCTTCAGTTATTACCTTTCTCTTTCAAAGCAGCTCCTTACAACCTTACTTAGATAGAAATCAGATAATATATTACTAATGCCCGTGAGTTCTTTTAAGAATATTAAGCTTCTGTTTTCATGATTATCCTGAACAATAATATAAACACATTTTAGATGAGCTAGATGCCTGCCCTAAAACCAAGCCAGTGCCATGAGATCTCCATGCCTCTTACTTTTGTTAACACTCATGCATTGATACCAAATGGTACTGCTTTAATTTACTTGAACAAGGAGAAAAGAACAGGGGTGGACATGTTCTGAAATTAAACAGTGTCTTGGGGTACTATAGTACTGTACAAATTAGGACAAGTGGCAGGAGGATGGAGTCATTATATAGCACATGGAAATCAAACTTAAAGCAACCTGAAGTCAGTACCATACTTCATGTACAAGATTGTTATTTAGTTTTGATAAAGTAACATAAGCTATTGTATTAAGTTAATATTGTGAGTTTGATTTTAATTTGTTCTAGAATTTTTTATATTTAATTTATAAGCATAGATTTTATAGTTGTATTAGTACAATAAGTATAGATATCTTAAATCAAGTTTATGTTTATATATATTTAAGTAATATAAACAAAATTTTTAAGCCACCCTGGAGTTTCTCAAGCATTCCTTTCCTTTCTTATTTAAAATTGACTTTATGAACACTTATACAGAACTTACTATATACCAGATATTGTTTTCAATATTAACTTAATTCTCATAATGACCTTATTATGTAGGTATTATTATTAGGCTCACTTTTCTGAGGAGGAAATTGAGGCATAAGAGAAATTAATAACCCTCTCCCATGGTCACACAACCAGTAAGTGGTACAGCTGGAATTTAAATTCAGACAATCTGGCTCTATAATCCCACATAAAATGCTGCTTCCCTTTGGATAGAGTCTGTACTTACTGTGTCAGGATTTGAAAAATGCCACCTTAGGAAATATGGTCTACTCTTGATAAATATTCCCCAGGGCTCTGCCCTTAGCTTTCTTCCCTTCTCACTTGACAGGTTCTCCCAGAACGAGAGCATTGATAACTATAGTTCTAACTACCAACCATACCCTGATTATTTCCAGATCTTTAACTGTAGACTAGACTTTTATCCTGTTCTTAGGATGCATGTAATCAACTGGACATTTTCACTGCAAGTTTCAAAGGCACCTCAGGTTCAACTTAAGTTGAAATAAAAAGTAAACTTTCCCTTTCCTCCACTCCACTCTTGCTCCAATAAACCTGCTTTCTCTACTGTATTATCTCTCCTTCTAATGGTCCCACTTCCTACTCAGGATGCTTACTGTTTAGTGGGGAAGAGAGACAAATAAATCAATCATCGCTGTGAGTGCATAACAATCACAGGGATATGCCAAAAGGCTAAGGGGCCCAGAAGGAGATATGACTCTACCTGAAGCAGAAAGGTCAAAAAAGGCTTTACTAAGAACGCAATGTTTAAACTGACTCAGAGCTGCTTGCATTTAGAAAAGCAACTCTCATCTTTCTCCTTATCTTTAGCATATAGTTGAAGAATACACTATTTTTATTGGTGTTAGAAAATAAAAATGTATGAGAATTTTTCATTTTAGCTCCAAAATGTAATTTCTACTACTTTTTTCCCTCTCCATTTAAAAAAAAAGTAGCAATTGTGTAAGCTTTCTTTTGTCATTTGAAATGAAATAAATGAAAGATAATGTTTTCTGTATCCTTTGAAAAGATCAGATTCGTTTATCTTTAAAACATTTTCTCATACTCTAACCTTTTATGGGAAGAATTCTGAATAGATTTTGGTAAATTATATCCATTCTGACTGGCTCTGAGACAGCTGCAGCGTGAAGTTCATTACTGGCGTTTGTGGGGTTGACCATTATAGGAGACAGCATGTTGGAATTCTAGCAGCACAACATGATGAGAGAGAGATCAGTGAGGATTAGCATGGAGAGCCATGGAATCAAGTCACAGATGCCAGGGAGGCACCTTTTTTGCGTTTCTTCTTGAAGTTGTTCATCACGATGGTGTCTCCTTCAGAAATAATTTTGCTGCATACAACAGCTATACATTCAAACTGCTTAAGCTAAACTGAGAATTTGTCAGGATACAGGTGTAATCTCTAATAACCTAAGGGAAAGATGCAGAGCTCGGCTTTGAAACAGTCTAAAAACAGGAACCATAAAGTTTAGGAATAAAGGGAGTTTTTCAGTTATTGTCTCTGTCGTTTGTCTTTTTCCCTGTCATATCATCTCCTCTTGTTTCTCCCTGTGTCGGTTTCATTCTTCTTTCCCTCTGCCAACCCACTTTCTTTGCACACATGGCCAGACCCAGAAGCTCCAGCTCTAGCTCTCACCCTAGCTTTATGTCATCTTTGAGTTTAAGTACCAGAAGAGAGAGATGAACATCTTTAAGATGCAATTTCAAATCCTGGAAGGGAGTCTGATGAGTTCATTTGGCTCACATTTAGCTGTGCACAGGGAGGTAGGATCGTTTCATAGAAATATGCATGTAGGGACCTACAGTGGGAGAAACTGGCAGGCACCTTCAAATCATCTACTACAGGTGTGTCTTGTAAATGCTAAAGTTTTGTTCCAAAGAGAGAATGGCCACAAAGCTTGACCTCATAAGATAGTGAAGGATTTTCTTTGCTTCCTAGTAAAAATGATGTTGTTATTAATCAAAAAGACTGCTCTACTTATAGCCACCTGTGCTATTGAATAAACATGATTCTTTGGGATCAGATTGTCATGAACTAATTTGACCTACGTTCCCTTTCACTCCTAGGGAGGGGGAACTCTAATTTGTGCTAAGGAAAAGTCAAGGACAAAGACTGAAAGGAGTCATAAAAAAAAATGCTCAAGGTTGTCTTTAGTTCTTACATTAAAATATCAAGAGGAACCCCACAAGATTTTCATCTGATGCAGCTCATTGGCCCTAGGATTTAAAGCTAAAAGTCATTAAGGAATAAAGAATGTGTCTTTGTCTGGTATTTCTTATGGAAAATTCCCCTGAGAGTCTAGTCCATATTCTGTTTTTGTGGGTAATGACCACATATAAGACTATTAACAAGTATGAACAGTATTTTCTTAACATTCTGAATACAGTGCTATCCAGTACAATTAAACAGCAGAATCTTCTGGTTAATCAAATATTCAGATTCATAAGAATGACCAAATTTATAATAGAATAATAAATCTTTTTGATTAGATGATTATATAGTCCAGTTACTTTTAAACTCTGCTCTGAGGTGCCATAGATACAATTGAGAGAGTCTCTATTCCTTATCATACCCTACAATCATCTCTACTTTCATCTGTTCTACACATAGGGCTTTCAAATAATATTTCATTTGAACAAATGAATCCCTGGCATTATATATATGATATATATATCATATATATACACACACATAGATATATACGTGTGTGTGTGTGTGTGTGTATATATATATATATATATATATAAAAACTGTTGATTTACTTCAGTCTTCTCAGGAAAAAACTGGTAGTCCTATAAAAGTTAAATTTCCAACATTGATCAAAAAAAAGAATAAAAAATAGAGAACATACCAAATATGATCTATTTTTTTCAATAATGATTCAAAAGGTACCTTGGACTTATTGTGCCTTGGAATTATATAGCTCCTAGCTTATAGTCCAGATATAGAGTAGATGGAGTTCATTTATTTCTTTATGCATTTAAGAAACATTTATTGACCACCCACTATATATCAGATATTTTAATAAGCACTGGAGATTCAAGAGTGAGCAGAAGTAGATATTAATTCTCTGACCTCATTGAACTTCTATTGAGGGAGACAGAAAAATATGTTAGATAAATGAAATATATATTTGATAGTGATACACATAAATGGTAAAAATATAAAGCAGAGAAGTGAGATATGAAGTGCATATATACTGTGGAGGAAGAGAAGTTTTCACAGAGAAGCTAGTTTTTAATAAAGTTTGAAGAAATGTGGTTATACAGATACCTTGGAAAAGAACACTTCTGGGCTAGGGAACAACAAGGATCTGAGCTGGAAGTGTGTCTGGTATGTTAGAGGAACACAAGGAGGCCATGAGGACCAGAGCAGAGAACAGAGAGGAAGAGTAGCTAGAAATAATGTCAGAGAGTTAAAGGGGGAAGAGGGGTATCATATAGGATCTTAGAGGTCAATAATAAGGACTTTGGCTTTTACTCTGAATATAGGAGGGGTTTAGAGCAGAAGCGTGACACAATCAAACTGACATTTTTGTTGGAAACAGACTGAAGGGTGAAAGGACATAATTAAGGAGACCACTAGGAGTCAATTGCAATAATTCAGGTAATGGATGGTAGTAATATGGACTAGGATAGAAAGATGAGGATGCTAAGAAATGGTCAAACCCTAAATGCAGATTTACAGTGTAGCTGAGAGAATTTGCTTATAGACCACATGTGAAGTATGAGAGAAAAAGAGATGTTAAGGATGACAATCAGTTTTTTTGGCCTGAGCAACTGGAAGAATGTAAGTGTCACTGAAGTGGGAAAGATTAAAGGAGTTTTTGGTTGTAGGGAGTAGACTATCGAGAGCTCAATTTTGGACACGTTATGGATAAGACACCTCTTAGACATTCAAGTATAGAAGTCAAATGGGTAGTTGAACATAGATCTGGAGTTCTTTTTTTTTTTCAATTTATTTATTTTCTTTTTTTTTTTTAATTTCAGAATATTATGGGGGTACAAACATTTGGTTACATATCCCTTGCATCACCCAAGCCAGAGCTACAAGCATACCCATTCCCCATACAGTGTACTCCGAATCCATTAGTTGTGAGTTTACCCCTCCCCACCACCCGCCTCCCAACTGTCCAGCCCCTGATGAATATTACTTCCATGTGAGTACCTAAGTGTTGATCAGTTAGTACCAATTTGATGGTGAGTACATGTGATGCTTGTTTTTCCATTCTTGTGATATTTTACTTCGAAGAATGGGCTCTAGCTCCACCCAGGATAATATAAGAGGTGCTAGTTCACCATTGTTTTTTATGGTTGAGTAGAACTCCACGGTATACCTATACCACATTTTGTTAATCCACTCATGTATTGATGGGCACTTGGGCTGTTTCCACACCTTTGTAATTGTGAATTGTGCTGCCATAAACATTTGAGTGCAGATGTCTTTATTGTAAAATGACTTTTTTTCCTTTGGGTAGCTACCTGGTAGTGGAATTGCTGGATCAAATGGTATTTCTATTTTTAGTTCTTTGAGATATCTCCAAATTACTTTCCACAGAGGTTGTACTAATTTGCAGTCCCACCAGCAGTGTAAGAGTGTTCCTATCTCTCTGCCTCCACTCCAGCATTTGTTGTTTGGGGACTTTTTGATAAAAGCCATTCTCACTAGAGTTAGGTGATACCTCATTGTGGTTTTGGTTTGCATTTCCCTGATGATTGGAGATGTTGAGTGCTTTTTTATATGTTTGTTGGTCATTATTCTGTCTTCTTTTACAAAGTTTCTGTTTATGTCCTTTGTCCACTTTTTAATTGGGTTGATTTTTTCTTGTTAATTTTCTTAAGTTCTATATAGATTCGTATTATCAGCCCTGTATCAGATACGTAGCATGCAAAAATTTTCTCCCATTCTGTAGGTTGTCTGTTCACTCTAATGATAGTTTCCTTGGCTACGCAAAAGCTTTTTAATTTGATCAGGTCCCATTTATTTATTTTTGTTGCTGTTGTGATTGCTTTGTGGGCTTCCCTTATAAATTCTTTGCCTAGGTTGATGTCTATAAGAGTTTTCCCAACATTTTCTTTCGGAATTCTTAAGGTTTCATGTCTGAGGTTTAACTCTGTTATCCATTGTGAGTTGATTTTTATGAGAGGTGAGAGGTGTGGATCCAGTTTCAATCTTCTGAATGTGGTTAATCCAGTTTTCCCAGAACCATTTATTGCATAGAGATTCTTTTCCTCAGTGTATATTTTTGTCTGCTTTGTCAAAGATTGGATGATAATACGAGGATAGTTTTATATCTTGGTTCTCAGTCCTGTTCTAAGGGTCTATATCTCTGTTCTTGTGCCATGCTGTTTTGATTACTATAGCCTTGTAGTAAAGCTTGAAGTCTGGTAAACTGATGTCTCCCAATTTGTTCATTTTGTTTAAAATTTCTTTGGCTATACAAGGTCTTTTCTGGTTCCATATGAAGCGTAGAATTATTTTTATTGCTAAAATGTCCATACTACTTAAAGTGATCTACAGAATCAATGCAATCTCTATCAAAATACCATCATCATTTTTCATAGATCTGGAGTTCTAGGGAGAGCTCTAGTGTCCAGATTTTAGATAGCAATAGGAGTCATTAGCATAAAGACATGATTTAAAATTATGAGACTGAGGTGGGTGAGATCAACAAGGGGGTAAATAGAGATATATTATAAAAGAGAAGACTAAACCAAGGGGGCATTCCAAATTAGAGATTTTAAAAATGAGAGTGAACCCATCCCCAACACATACACACAAAATTAAGTAGAAGAAACCAGAAAGATAGGAGGAAAATCATGCAAGTATGAGTCATATAAGCCAAGTGAAACAAGTATTTCTAGAAGAAAAAGAGTGTTCAATTATATCAAATGCTTCTGAAGGAGAAATAAGGTGACAACTAAGTGACGATGAAGATCATTTGTGATACTGAGAATAAAGAAAAATTTTGGTGAGTAGCGGGGATGCAAGCCTGATGGAGTGGGTTCAAAGGAGAATGGAGGAAGAGAAATTGGAGACACAAAGTGAGTTTTTCCAATGAACTTTGTTATAAAGCAAGATTGTTTGTTTAATTGTTTTAAGATGGGAGAAATAGTAGTCTGATCTTTCTCCTAAGGGATTGATTCAATAGAGAGGGAAATATTGGTAATGCCAAAGAGAAAGAGGGAGAATTACTGAATTAATGTCTCCTTCAGTAAGAGAAAGGAGAGACATTGGCCAGAAACACAGGGACTCCATCTACAGTGTTACAGATGCAGGTAGATGGTGAGATAATTATCTTTTGATTAAATAAAGCTGTTTCAGAAAAACTGCAAGTTCAGCAGCTAACAGTGAGGGTGAGGAAGGAGTTGTTAAAGGTTTAATGTAAGGGGAGAAAGATAAAATAGTCCTCTAGGGAAGAATGAATTTACCAGGGAAATATAGTATGATTTTCATGTATTATTAACTGAAACTCAGAAAAGGTAAATATCTTGACCAAGGTTATTTATCTAGCAACAGAATAGGGACTTAAACTCATGTCACTCGATTCATGGCTCTTTGACTAGATTTTTTTTTTCTCTATGCTGTATAACATAGTAGATGTTTATTTAGGGAGTTTCCAGGAAAAATGTAAAATTCATACCCAAGTAAAATTAAAGTCTATTTATATTCTGCACAAGTCATCAATGTTTTAAGAAATTTAGAGTCAATTTCACAGCTTTAAGTTATAGAATTACATGCCAAGTGAAATAGAGAAAGGAGGTAGTAACATAGCAATTCAACCAAATCCTGCCTCTGCCTCATCCCACTTCCCCAACATGCACACAAAAGATGCTTTTGCCCTTAACATGGAGCTTATTTAGTTAAAAATGCTAGGTTTAAAATTGGGACATTTATCCTGAATTATTCAAATAACAATCTTAATTCTCTGCTAGTAGACTATCTTAGACAAATACTATTAGCCAAAAAAAAAAAAAAGAAAAAAAATCTACTAAAATCAATGGTGACTTATTTTTCTTGGGGGCGGTGGAGTTTCTAGCATTAATTTTTTAATGATTATGTACTATGGTATAAATCTTTGGAAGACAGTGGAGTTTCTGCTTTAAATGTCAAGTATATTCAATAAGAGGATTAGAATTACAAATAATGAATTTGACTTCTCTCTTGCCTAATTGTGTTTAATTTATTGTGTTGACATCTCTTATAGTCAGGACACCCATTGTGGAGAAGCAGTGCGTCATGCTAATTAAAGTGGGTAAATTACAAAAGCAACATTTATCATTTGCATTAAGAAAGTAGGGGTCTCCTGTCCTCGCTGATGCTAATAAAATGAGAGTCTATTCAGCATGATCACGTCACATTCCTCACTTTGGTGCCTGCTCATCTGTCCTATTGCTTGTTGATTAGAGAATCAGGAGGACCAAAGATTAAAAGCTTTACTTGTGATTGCTGATGCTTGTTATGTAAGAGATATGAACATTTCACTGAAACCCAAAATACAGGAGAAAAATAATTTGCTATGTGAAAAAGAAGTAATTAGAAAGCAAAAAGAATGGTGTGAGACAGAGGGACAATATTGGAAAGATATGGCCCAGGATTGAAAAGATATAATTAACATCAGTGATAATTTAATTATAATTATTTATTCTTCTGATCACTGTAGCAGTTTTCAATAAGAAAAAGAAAAAAGCTAACTTGCTTCCAGGAGAATATAATATTATTTTAGGTTAGTACTGTTAAATACCAGGATAGTTTAAATGTCAGATTCATTTGTTTGTGAGAAAATTTAAATGCATGTCACCTATCAAAATTCAAAAGGTAAATTGATGTGCTGCAAGATCTTACCTACTTTTACCTATTTAAAAGAAGATTATGTAAAGAAAACAATATCTTCTTTAATATAGATTGTTAAAATAAATGCAATAAATCTAACCATAATAAAAAAGAATACAAGTTAATATTTTTATTACATATCCAGCACAAATTATGCATTGGGATGAATGACTTTAAAATTACTTTAAGCTATTCAAAATTCGGTCCCTTCTGATGCTAAAAGTTTACAAAATGTTTATCAAAACTGAAGTACATCTAGTGAATGATGTCCATAAGCAAACAGCAAATACTAGATATGACTATGACGATCATTGTGTTTTCAACTTTGTATTCTCACACATATAAATATAAATGTACACACACACAGCTTTTTTAAATAGACTAGAAGCTCTAGACAGTATATTTAGATTTATAAACAAAGAGTAAATAATAAGGATATTCTATTACTTTCTCAAACCCAAAAAATATTGTTTTGATTTCCACAGCCCTAAAAATTCAATGATCATTGATTAGATAGATTAATGGATGCCCATTATGCTCTATAGTATTAATTTATTGGCCAGGAAGTTGATCTATTGCAATAAATACGCAAGTGAACATGAAATGGTTAACCATACAAACCGCACGGGTCAGTTATTAGATCATTTAAAATACAGCTTCTGCTTCTGGGAAGAAGGGGAAAGACGCAGACAGTGAGACACAGGTGAGGACTGTGGGGGTTACTATGCAATTAAGGATGAGAGAGAATATGGCTATCTCCAAATTTGGATTTGGGTGGCCGGTAGAGTTAAGGGTTTATTTCTACACATGCCTTTATCAAAATTACAAATGACTACAAGCTATGGACCTTAAGAATCACACTCAAAGAGTTGAAAATTAACTTTGAAAATGTCGAGTGCCTACTGTACATATTTTTTGCTTCAGTAAAAGATTAAACTGTGCTGTTCATTCGTCAGTGTGCTTAGTTCTTCTCAATGAATCCTTTGGTTCACTTTATAAACTCCTGAGCCAAAAGAATAGTTCCAGGTTTCATTATAACAGAGAGGCACCGTACACTTAGAATTAGAATCACTGTGTCTGGAGTGAAATTCAGAATGCATGACCGGCTTTAGAACCACGTCCCACCGGGGCCTGTCCCTGCCTGCATGGGCCACATGCTTCATGCTCAAGTGTGAACTTATATAATGTTTTGTGTCCCAAAGATTGCAAACAGCTATTCACCTGGCATAATTATGTAATTGGTAAGTATATAAGATTGCCAAATGCCTTTATTTTTACTGTGCTTTGAAAGACAGATATATTTCTAACTTTCATAGTTTTTATATTAAAAACAAACAAACAAAATAACAATAAAACATGTGAAGAGACAATATAGTGGTTTTAAGTCCTGGCTCTTAAGCCAGACTTCCTGGTTTGAGTGAGTCCTGGGTCTTCCTCTTACAAGCCATGACCCTGAGCAGTTTAGTTTACACCTTTATGTCTCAGATTCCTCGTCTGTAAGAAAGGGGTAATAACCTCATAGGGTTCTTGTGAGGATTAAATGTACTAATACATGCAAAACATCAGAAAAGTATCTTAAACCATAGAAAGCATTCAATAAATGTAATTCAAAGCAGTTTTTAAAAAAATATATAAGCAAATAAAAGTTTTCCATCTTTATAATCTGTTACTAGGGACTGTAACATAGAGTTGGCATTTTTAGGAAGTCTTAGAGTTTATCATCAACCATAAAATATAACATTTGTATGGAAAAAAACCATTATACTTAGTCTTTCAGTTTTGTTCAGCAAATATTTATTGAGCATGTACTGTGTGTCAGACTATGTCTTAGGCACTACAAAGACGTAAAGCACTAATATAGAAATAAAAGCTTTACATTTTATGTTAAACATACCTACATGAAGTACACGTTGGCAGATGTGCCTGTGAGGATGATAGATATTACCTGTCCTATTCACTGAGTGCCTATTTGCTCTTGCTTATCTGGTAGGAGGTTTTGTTTGCATTAATTTGCTTACATCTCCTACTTTTGAGGAATTTACATGATCCCCTTTTTATCCCGAGGAAACTGAGTCCAGAAAGGTTCAGCAACTTTCCCACGGTCCACAGAGTAACAGAGCTAGAATTTAAACCCAGTTCAGTCTGATTGCAGAGCTGGGGCTTGTCTGATTGCAGAGCTGGGGCTTTTCTGCTTCTCAAGACTGCTTTACCTCTTACTGACTGAGTATCAGTGAATTTATACATTTCAAACAATTTTTGCCAGCTATACATTTCTTCCCTTTTCTTGGGAGAAAGACTCTGAAGCTCTGAATAAAAAATTCTGTAACCAAACAAGTCTTTCTATTTCCCATCAACTCTGCCTACCACTGCCAGACTAATCTTCCAAATCTGCCACTTTTATTGGTAAATCTCCCACTCATTCTGTCAGGATCTGGTCCAGCTTTCTTGGTCTGTCATTTAACGCTGTCCACTTTCAGGCCCCACACTCCTATCCACATCAAATTCTATTACTCTGTGGAAATATGCACCTCCTTCCACCCCCACCCAGTCTATCAGTGGACTGGACGGATCCCTTGATCCTCGAGTTAACAGGCATATTCCCTTTCGACACCGTTGCAGATCTGGGCTCAGACTGCTCCTATTCTCCAGTCACATTTATCTAAATCCACTGATCTTCACAGCACAGATGAGGTCATGGATGAGTTATGCCCAAAACCCAGCTCTGCTACTTAACGGCTGGATGATATAGAGCAAATTACTTAGTCTTGCTGAGTCTCAGCTTCCTAATCTGTAGAATCAGGAGAATACAAGTATCTACCTTGCTTTGAAGATTGAACGGAACAACGCATGTTATCTGTGACCCCAGGGCTTGGCATATAGTGAGGGCTTAATAAAAGTAACTTAAAAAAATAAATATCACAATTACAATCCTACTTCCTATGCTGATCACTCTGGTTTTGGTCATATCTCCCTCCACTTTACTAATAATATGGCCTGCAGTTGTATCATTTATACAATGCCTTAGGATGTTTATCATTTTGCAATATAACATTTTTATGGATTTAAGTGCTAAACTTTTGGTGAAGAAGAAACTATGAAATATATGCTGTCAAAGGCCAAAAAGAAAGTATGATGCAGAGGACATGTTCATTTATTTTCACTGATTGAATGGTTAATTGATTGCTTCATTCAATCAACAGATATGCATTGAGTATCTAATATATTCCAGACACAGAGATGAATCAGAAAGTTTCTGATTTAATGGAGAAATAAGAAGTGCATAAATACAGTGAAAAAAGTGAAAAGTCATAAGTGTCTATATAGATAAAGTACAATGATGGTTTGGAAGATAGAAAGATAGCAACTGGAAGCTTTATGGAGGAAGAAGCTTTGAGCTGTCCTGGAAGGTTAGGTTGTATAAATTGATTAGAAACTGAGAAGTGAGAAGGGATAGCTCAGTGGCAGAGTGTGCGTTGCAAATCAAAGCACATGCATAAAGCATAGGATTGCCGTTGGAGAGAACGAGTACCTGCGGTGAACAGCAAGGGAAGAGCAGTTCAGATGGGGGCATTTAAAAGCTCTTTTCAAAATTTGCTCAAACCCCCTGGGCTTTCTTTTAATTAGCACAACTGTTACATTAGAGGCGTCAGCAAAAGCCTTTGCTTTCCAGCTGTTTGTATTTTTATTGATTTGTTGTTGTTGTTGTTGTTGTAGGACTTTAGAGGGGTTCCTTCCTGGATTCATTGTTCAACAAGTTACACTCATGGTGCTGTCCTGCCACCCTACCTGTTTCTTTGAGAAGTGACTTCCTTCTCTTAAGGAGGTTCCTATTGACACAAAAGTATGGAATGTTAGATGGGACCTTGGAGGGCTTAAGCTCATAGTAGTTTTAAATGAAGAAATGTCTCTGCAGTAAAATTTATACTAGCAGCTAAGGGGGATTGCCAAATGGCTGTTCTTCACTAGGGAAGGTTCTATAGGTTCTGTAAAGGACACCAAGAACTCAATTTAATAATGATGACACTGATAATAATTACCAGCCCAGCCCAGCTTTGCCCCAGATACCAGAACCACAAGTAGGACATTACAAAGGGAATCTTGAAGCTCCTGAAGATGTTTTATTAGATCATCTCAACATGGATAATATTGAGCTTGGTTTGCAATATTTGGAAGGCAGAGAAGACGTACTAAATTCCCCTGCACGGGCGGCTTCTATTCACTTATGTAAAATCTAAGGCACTGATAGTTGAATAAATGAACTCAACATTCTGAAACCCCTCAGCTGGGCAATATTCCTGAAGTTCTCCTGACATGTTCAATTCACTAAAATCTCTGCACCACCTCACATTTTGTTCTAAAGATTTCATTGACTCTACCATGCTAGCCTAAGCCATGAGTTTGGGAATTGTAGTACTTTTCATGATAATGATGATGGTGAACCTAAGTACAGACATTAAGTATTAAATTGCTATGTGATAACTTCTTAGAAACTTTGAAAATCTGGATCACAGTCTGTGATATGGTTTAGAGCAAACATTAACAGTTGTTTGTTTCGTTTGTTTTGCTTTTTTCTGTTCCCATCTTCCAGGCTGACTTTTTAAACAGCAACCTCCCTGTCTACCCCTGAAAGCAAAGCTCCCTATCCATTTACCCTTTTACTAGTTTGGGACATCAGGTCTCACCCACAGTATATTATACACCGATATATACATTTTATCAATTATACCCAAAGAACTGAAATTTAGACCTGATTTTTAATAAAGTAGTGTGAATCAAGATTGTTCTGTAATAACTTCATTCTTACCTTCACTTGCATTCCAAATTGCTCCCTTGATTAGGACTGAAAGGAATGAAGTTATCTTGAGTACATAGAGAATCCCACAGAACCCATAGCCCATCTCACTGATGCCACGTGTGACTGTCCACCATGTGAGTTGCAAGGAGATTGTGAATGACCACCATATTTCATCAATTGCAAAATGCACATTTTTACATCTCTGAATTAAGGATGCATCTTACAGTTGATGGTATCTTATAATAGGCAATTTTTTCGTGAAACATAACAACACCGTATCTTACATTAGTTTCATTTTAGATTCAAAGTTAATTATTCCATGACCCACATCTCACTGTTTGAAATTTCTCTCTAGTTAGGCTCAATGGTTCCTACAATATTGCCCTCCTTCTCTCCCTAGTCCTTTTATATTAATAACTCATTTTAAAAAATATCAATTGTCTATTTTGTGACAGATCTCATATTCTTGTAAAGTGGTTCCATTTATAAAACAGGCATTGCACCTAATTCAGAGCAGCTTAAGATCTTTTAGAACTTATCTTTCTAGTAAGCTAATGCTGCCATTTGTTTGAGCAAAAGCCTCTGAAAACTGGACGATTCTAACTATGGATGAGTTGTTTAGGACAGAGAAGTCATTTCTTGATGAATGGGAATATACCTTACATCAGCTTATCTAAAAAAACCACAGCAGTATTATTGCATGGTCAGAATCACATAAATAACCAAGCACTGGCCACCAGATCTCCAAGACAGGTACAGAGTCCAGGACAGGTACAGAGTCCCCAGGTACAGTAGAGGTGATTGTAGTAGAGGTAATAGTTGTGTGGGGAGAGGGAGCAATTTCCTGCCCTATCACTCCCAGCACTTGGACCTGGAGAATGCTGATGTATCATAGATGTTCAGCATATAGTTGCTTAATAAGTGAACATATTAGCCAAGCAAAATCAGATTAAAGCCATTTGAATGAGTGGTGCTGAAGGGAAATGGAAATCTTAAAGGCCAGTTGCTCCAGGGGGGCGTGGAGGGGAGAGAGAAGGAAAATCTCACTGACCTTGTCTTGGTGATGAGATTGGATGGGAGTCATTCTATTTCTCTGTCTATGAACACTTGGGACTTATTTTTTCAAGGCACTATTCTCAGAGATTTATGAATATTAACTCATTTAATTTTCATAATCATCTTATAAGGTAGCTGTTATTATTATTATCTCAATTTTACTACCGAGGAGACTGATGCACCAAGAGGTTAAGTACCTTGCCCAAATTCTTACACCCAGTAAGTGACAAATTTAGGAATTGAACACAAGGAAGTCTGCTTCCAGAGTCACTTCACTATAATGCCTCCCTCCTTCTTCACTCAGCAGGTGCTCTCTATTTTAGCCATTCCAATGATAGGTCCTTCGAGGCCAGATGTCTATGATCTGTCCCAGACTTGAGGAGAGACAAACTCGACTCTCAGACTGCAGGAAGTTAGCTGAAGGCCTGCTCCATGTGTGTTGGCAGGTAGGGAAGGCATACATCCTAGATTTGACTTGGATAGGAAACAGGTTTCTGGAAATACCATTTAAAATTTTCCCTAAAATTATGTGTTCCACTATAGTACTAAAATGACATCTCCCCTCTATGCTCAGCTGCAAGGCTAGAAAGAACTAATAATGTGTTGACATTCTTTGTTCTTTTTTTGTTCTGGCATTGCAAAAATGTAGCCTAAAGAAAGCCCCAGGGAACTTCTTATAGCCACATGTCAACCTAATTTTTTTATCAGAGTGTTAAAAATTTTTTTTAAAAAGTCCAGATTTTCTCTCAGAAGCTTGATGGAAAATTAATATCTTAATGGAATACAGAATTGAAAGCAAATACAATTTTAAATTATTGTTAAATAGAGAAATTAATCAATACACTTACAGGCAGCAGATTTGTTTTGAAAATAATCTTGATGTCTTAGTTTCTGTCTTGAAACATTTACCTTTTTAAATTCCATGCTACTAATATATTCTAAATAAAATTTTGGCTCTTGCATTGTTATTTTATATCTAGGTAGAAAAATGGCTATGGATTTGGGCTTGGCTTTCAACAGAAATCACAAAAGGGTCTTTTTGTGTACCACAGACTGGATCTAGGCCCTGGTAACTGCCATTAATAACATGCCTTCAGTTTTTTTTTATTTCAGCATATTATGGAAGTACAGATATTTAGGTTATGTATGTTGTCCTTGCCCCTCCCCAAGTCCGAGTTTCAAATATGTCCATCTTTCGGGTGGTGCTTTATCAAAAAGTCCCAAAACAATAGATGTTGGCATGGATACGGAGAGATAGGAACACTCATGCACTGTTGGTGGGAC
Source organism: Avahi laniger (assembly GCA_963575035.1). Classification (NCBI taxonomy): domain Eukaryota; kingdom Metazoa; phylum Chordata; class Mammalia; order Primates; family Indriidae; genus Avahi; species Avahi laniger. The sequence goes on from CAUYSK010024166.1 coordinate 20,910, forward strand.
TGCAAATTAGTGCAACCTCTGTGGAAAGCAATATGGAGATACCTTAAAGAGATACAAGTAGAAGTACCATTCAATCCAGCAATTCCATTACTGGGCATCTACCCAAAAGAGCAAATGATGCTGTATAAGAAAGACACCTGCACCCGAATGTTCATAGCAGCACAATTCACAATTGCAAAGATGTGGAAACAACCCAAGTGTCCATCAATACATGCCTTCAGTTTTAACAGAGGTTAGAAGTCTCCCAAATGCAGCATTAGAATCCAGGATATAGACAGATATCTCAGGCAAACATGGCAGTCAAAATAGACGTTGCTTTTTCTGTG